>JANFQY010000409.1:0-20559 GCA_025592935.1 Aspergillus ostianus | reverse complement strand
TCTCTCTCTCTCTCTCTCTCTCTCTTTCTTCCTACTTTCTTTTGTGACCAAAACCTCCGGGGGTTTTGTTAACCAACTCATGTCGATTCTAGCAAATACACGCCCTCATTCCTTCAAAGAAAGAAAGTCCAGGACACACTAAAATGGTACCCCTTTACGCGGAGGCACGTGTACGTGCGCCGCAATGTGCGGCGCAAGGAGTTGTCCATCAGACACCAGGTACTAGATGGACTCCGCAAAGAGAAGAAGATCGCTGAGGATAAGCTATTATTCATGCTGGAGCATCCCGACGATATAGAGTGGTTGGCGGATAATATCAGGTCGGACTTCTGGCCGAGGTTTTTGGCGCGGGTGAAGAGGGTGCCGAAGGAGAAACGAGAGGCTACGGTTTCGTGGAAGATCAAGAAGAGGGCTTCGTCTAGGTCAAGAAGAGGGAATTAGGGTTGATGGACTGGAATGAGGTTCTGGAAGGGCTGGCTACTGACAGGGTTATTTTCATGTTGATCAGGTGTTTGGGTATCGTTTCCGGTCGTCTACTTGGTATAACGCGCAATAAAATATGTTGCTTGAATCATACACTATATCGCACCAATTGATAGTCGCTGTAGACAATACAAGGATGATTTTTCTCTCTGCCCCCTCCCGAAAGATATGTAGACTATTACAAGCACAACTCTCTTTTCATCATCTCGCTCAATCGTGATAGTGCGTTATATTGAGCAATGCACTATACTTTTCAGTAACGCAGCCCCTGCAGAAAACTAGGAACCACAACAGCCCCATCCTTAATAGCCAACCGCTCCATAAGCGCACGCCGCAGAGCGTTATTGCGTTTCACCGAGCCACTGGTCCCGTCGCTGATCTGCAAAACTTCTGCAAGCTCATCACGCGAACCTCGATCCCACTTCAACCCAAGGGTCTTCAGGAGATCCACAACAGACTCCCTCCATTTTTGACCCTCGTTCTTGCGCCGGGCTTCTTGGTCTAGCAGATTCGCGAGGGCAGGACCATGAGCCACATGCTGAGCTGAATATCCACTAGAGCTGGATGTGGAATTTGGAATGATGTTGGAGGCTGGGATCCTGGAAAGCAGTTTCTTCGCATAAGCTGAAGCAGCAAGCGCAGCATATCTCTTCCAGTGATCGTTTTTATGCGAGTCTGCATAGTCGCTGATCCCTCGGATCACGAGAGTCGGCAAGTTCCGAACGACACCTGCTGCTTCCATCTCGATACACAGGACGTCGTATCTCGCGCGCAGATCTTCTCGTTTGATCGCGCTTTTGACCACCTGGCTCCCGGAGGCTATTGGTCCGTAGTGAACGCGGGGGCCAGGCTCGTTGCGGGCATCGCGCTGACGTAGGCGTGTTTTATCGCACCTGTTGCAGTCGACACTCTCAGCGACGTGTTCGTAGTCAGATTCGAACAGCTGGTCGTAGATATCGTCGGGTCGTGAAAAGGCGGGCACTTGTTCCACGACGGCCGAGATTATCTGCGCGATACTGCTCTGGTCAGCGACATTTTGTGCCCGCATCTCGGTAACAGCACTCCAAAGCCGGGGCGCAGGCGCGGGAGGAAATTCCAATTGGATGAAATCATCAGTCAACTGTTTTCTGAAATCATGATGGGTGATGCCATTAGATGTGCGTCCGGGCGCTGCTACCACAATATCGCCAAGGCGAATATCGCAAGTACTGCTGGGTGCCCCGCCACCGATTCCGACGAGGAGGGCGAATCTAATTTTGTGGAAGCTCCACCTCAGGTTGGTAGCAGTTTCCGCTGCATTGTGCGGTCCTTGAGTGCCAGAGGTGCACAACACGATGTTGTGACCTGCGATTTCGCCGAACATATACTGGTTCGGGTCTTTCTTGTCAATGTCGCGCGGTGCGGTGTGTTTCACCCTCAAAACTTGGCTGAAAGCCGCGAATTCTTCAGGGATCACTGTGATACAGGCCACATAATAGTCCTTTTTCCTGAGAGTCACGGAAGATGCCATTGTTTGTTGAACCCTGTGTACGGAGTGGGCGATAAGTCTTGTTAACAGGGTACACCCAGCGTTGTCGAGTCTTTCGTTTTGGGAAATCATCTCTCAGAACCATCACTCACCAACGGATAGAAGCTGGGGCGTGTTTCTTAAGAACGCAATAATAGCGTCGGCCGTGATGGAGGGTAGCGAAAGGCTGAGCCTTGCAGTACGAATGTGTCACACGGGCCTGGCATGGCATGTTCAAACTCCGCCCGAATCTCGAAGATTACATCGATGAGTCGCCCATGTCAATTGTTGATAGGGATCATTGAGGAGATTGGTAAACCTGATCGGTGCACCAATCCTGCACTACCGGTGCTGGATTGAGCGTCTTCGAATGGCAGAGGCTCCGAGGCTGAATCATTTAAGCGCCCACGCGAAAATGCCTTGCGCAGGACAGGGATATCGGCCCAGTGTGAGAGGAAAGAAAAGAGCAATGAATCATATGAACAGGCGAAATTGGTCCTAGCGAACGGTTCACATGATGATTGGAATCTCCTTCGTCTTGTCAGTGTTGGCTGGCTCTAATTAGTCACTCGCAGTACGTAAACGCCTTGCTGACGTGTCTCTAGAGCGATAGCACAGCCCTCTCTACTGCCAGCTCACGGTTTTTTCGTCGGTGCGTATAGAGGCTGTTTCCCTGTGCCCAGAGATCAGTTATAAGCTGTGGAGTCCGCTACATCTTCAGTCCACTAAGTGAGGTAGCAAGCTTACTCCCCGTGGAACTATTTTGATCAATACCAATAGTGAAAACGCCCTTTAAGTGGCGCTGCGTCTCATCGTCGATGTGCGTCAAAGCTCAAACGTGTTCCCTGTCCATCGCCCGCGATGAGCTCTCCTATCCTGAAATATAGTCCAGACGGTTCCGGCAACGAGGGTTGCGTAACTGATGATGCTCTCAATATCATTGATGGATGGAAAGACGACTTGCCCACGAAGGAAGATGCAGTCACGCCAACGGACGATAATTTTACATGGCCCTTCAAGCGGTTTTCAAACATTGCGAAGGTCACAAAGGGAAAGGTCACTAGTAGCATGGTCAACTTTATCAAGAAACAGTAAGTCTGCGAGGTCTCTTTTGGCTATTGTAATATTTAGATTTAGTTTTCTGATGCACAACCCCCCCACCTAGTCTGAAGGGGACGAAGCTCATCTTTGTCGTCGGCTGTACCGGATCCGGCAAGACTACTCTTCTCGGAGAGATAACAGGTCAAGACCTCAAGATTGAAAACTCAGCAAAATCTGGTATGTCTGCGCGTCTAAACGGTTCATGATGAATCTCCCTTATGCGTGTACCACAGGGACCCTTGGTTACCAGGTGCTGCCGGCAGTTGTACATGGAGAGCAGTACCTATTTGTCGACACGGCAGGGTTTGGTGCAGCAGATATCGATGATAGAGAGGTTTTTGAAGACATTATGGCCTGTGTCTGTACGCTGGGAGAATTGGTATCTATTGCCGGTGTTATGTTTGTCCACGATGCCCGCCAGCAGCGACTGGCGCAGAGCGAGATGCGAACGATTCGCTGGCTGCAATGTTTCTGCGGCCCCCAGTTCTTTCAGAAAATCACAATTGTCGCAACCCAGTGGGACAGGCTGACCAGCGAGGATATGGACCAAGCTCGGGATATAGCCAAGGAATTGGAAGTATCGGCCTTTGCAGACATTCTGCTGTCGAAGTATGTCACGAGCGGTCATCTTTATTACCACGGAGTGGACACCGGGGATGGCAACGGATGGAATGCTTTGTCCAGAATAAACTGCCCAAAAGAACGATCCAAGATGGCTGCTGACCTCGTTCGAGACAAGTACGGACTACGTGATGGGATTCCAAGACTTCAGGTTCTAGAGGAGCTTGCCAGCGGCTGGGGACCTCTTGAAACCCAGGCGGCTGCGTCTCTTTTCAATACATATCCGTCTTCGACGATCTGTGTACTGCGGTACAAGGCTGTTATTATGAACGTCGACGAGAAACTTAGGCCCAAGCAGCAAGAGGTGGAATTGGCGGCTAGTGCACCAAAGCCTCCGCAGGAGAATCCCACTTCAGAAACGTCTACTTGGAAATGGTGGGAAGTTGCAAAAGAGGTAGCGTGGGCCTTCTGGGGCTTTCAGAGGACTGGAACTACCAAATTTACTGAATACAGACGAGAGACTCCTGCTGATGTGTGGGAGAAAATGAAAAACTGGTGGTCAGGGGAGACGCCGCCTCAGTAGGCTATGCAGACCAAGGTACTGGGGACCGACGACGGATTGCAGGAGAGCAGTTAGAGCCATAGAACTTTTGACAATGAATGAATATCTTCTAACCACCAGCCTATACCGCGAAGGAACTCCGAACGAATAAAAAGCCCAATTTTCTCTACTTCAGAAAGTCTTTCACTAAGTTTTTTAGTAATAGATAGAAAATAATGTTCTAATGAAATAGTAGAGAGCGGAAAGAATTTAACTACCGCTCGCCCGTGTAGGTCTTGCGTTACTAATAATTGGAAGAAACGCTCTAGGCCTTATTTCAGTAGTATCTTATAAATTTCCTATCTAATTATGTAAGACCCTAATTGAATTCAAAAAACGAAACTAGAGCAAGAGCAAGTAACAGTATGTAATTATTTTATACATGCCGAGACTACGGTATAGTGGTGTTTGATGCAAGATTAGGACCAGACTTGGGATCAACCTGGGAGATCTTGGCCACTGGTTCCGGTCCGGGTTCGGTTCCCAAAAAGAAGAAGGGGGTGGAAGATATGAAGAACTAGGGTGTGAGGCAATGCGAGAAGAAAATATGGAAGCCCTAGGTGCAAATAAAAATGTGTAGAATAGAAGGAGACATGATCATGAGGCCTATCGTTGATGTGAAGGCTCTTAGTCCTCAATTATGGAAAACCAGGTTCCTCATTGTTGAGAATACCACGTTTCTAGAACCAGTCATGAAAGCTAGTACCCTCATGTTTTACCATCAATATAGCTACGACCATAGTAAGTGCGAGCACAGAGAGTGCTACCTCTGGAAATAATTTAAAATTGTCAGGTGGGTTTTTGTTTTCTAATGAACTCATCACGGAAGGGTATTAATATTCTCATGAGCCTGTTATTCTAAGGGGTGTTGGCGCTGCGCGTGACATGATGAGTACTACTAAACAAACTCTTATCTCTTTTCTGCACCCGCAGGTATACTACATGCAATAAGAAGTGCGCATTGTGAAACGTAAAAGACGTTAAGCACAAGGATTATCTCAACTACAGATTACTATTAACCGTGGTCCGTAAGTTTCCAACGAAAGGTTTCGCAGATATACCCTTATCAGGCGGTGGATAGAACCCGCCATATATAGTACTGGTCTTATATCACGTTTAGACCGAAAGACTAAGCAAGCAGGTATCATGAGTAGCATAGTAAAAGTATGATGGGCAACGATGACCCAGCTACATGGTTCGAAAATCGATACGAGTACCTGCTGTAATGTAGGAAACATAGGTTATATACCCTACTCTACACATCTACCAGGCATTCACAAGACAGATCATGAACAAAGGACATCTAAATTCATCATCGAGTATCAACATCTATCAGCTCACAGATCTCATCATCCAGTTCAATCAAGTCAAGTCAACATCAGAAAACGAAAAAAAAAAAAAAGAAAGATCAAAGAAAACCAGGCCTACAACGCCTTCTTTTTTTAGGTATCCACAGAAGCAGTAAATCAAGAAAAAGAAATAAAAAAGAAAAGACATGAAAAGATAGATCAGCAGACTAAACCAAATACAACCACACCACACCACATGGCGATGTAGGCATGTATGTTCTCGGAATTAGTGCTACTAATCTACTCAGCCATCTCATCATCCCCATTCCCCCACAATCCCTCGATCTTGAATTCCTTTGCCCATTCCGTAACGATCTGTCTCGTGTCCACACCGGGACCGACCTCCGTGGCCGCGGCGCCCTCTGTCGTGGTGACGACCGGCAGGACGGGAGCGTTGACCCAGCCCTGGATACGGCCGTCTCTCCAGTCGTTGATGACGGTCATGGCGGCGGCGTCGATGTTGGGGACACCACCCTTGCCGAGACGGCCGCGCTTGCGGGCGACGTGGATGAGGAAGTCATTGACCTGGTCGCCGCCGGTGGGGAAGAGGGCGGGGATACCGTAGAGGTTGAGGAGTTTCTGGAGGAGGCCGTCGGTGGTGGAGAGGCGCTTCAGGAGGAGTTTGACGGCGGGAACGGGGTCCTCGATCTGCTTGGGGGGCACGGCGTTGAGGAGGATGAGGCGGGCGTGCTCATCCTGCTTCTTCTTGTTGCTCTTCTTGTTGGTGCTCTTCTCGCCAGCGTTGGGGAACACGATACCCGGCGAGTCGATGAGCTTGAGTTTGCTGTCAAGTTTCACCTGGCGGAGGCTGGTGGTGACGCCAGCCTCGGCGCCGGTGGGACAGGCGTTGCTGGAGCCCTTGTTGAGGCGGGCCGTGAGGGCGTTGATGACGGAGGACTTGCCGACGTTGGGGTAGCCGATGACACCAACGGAGACGGAGCGCTTCAGCTGCTTGGTCTGCGCGAACGACTTGAGGGCCTTGAAGAGCGTGTCCGAGGTGCCCTTGACGGTCAGCTGCTTGTGGTCGAAGCTGTGGGCGTTGGCGGTGCCGTTGGACGCCTTCAGCGGCAGAGTCGGGAAGTATCGACGCAGATGGATCAACCAGTCCTTCAGCACGGGCGGGGGCACGAGATCGATCTTGTTGAGGATGAGGATCAATCGCTTGGATCCTGCAGCGGCGGACATGATCTCGCGCTCGACATCCTTGGAGCGAGTGCCCTCGGGGTCCCGAGCATCCAGCACGTACAGAACGACATCGGCATTGTCAATAACCTGCTTGAACACCTTGTCGAATTGTCGTCGCGAGGTCTCCTTGCCGTGAGACTGAGAGACAAGCTGAGGAGCGTCGTCGCCATCCAGAGCCGCACCGCCCTCCTCATCCTCGTCGTCGTCCATCGCATCCATATCTTCATCGTCGTCCTCGTCCATCTCGTCGTCATCCTCGTCTTCATACTCGGCCGCTCGGGCCCGTGCAGACGCCAGAAGCGCAGCCATGGGGTTCGAAGAGTCTCCGTCCTCATCCATATCGTCATCATCCATACCATCGCTGTCGATATCCTGCTGGATCTGACCGTCGATCACCTGGGCGGTTTGACCGGACTGGGCCTTCTGGGCGGCGCGACGCTCACGAGCCTCATCGCGGATCCGCTGCTGCTCCTCGGCCTTCAACCGCTTGCGTTCCTCGATCTCGTGCAGCAGCTTGTCCTTGTGCGGGAAGAGGTTGGGGATACCGGGGTCCTTCTTGATCTTCGAGCGCCATGTAGGATCCTGATTGAAAAAAAGTTGTCAGTGAATTGCGCCGACAGGAAGAACATATAATATAGTATGAAGATGGCAGATAGAGCAACAACAGCAAGAGCATACCTTCTTCGCAAGCTTCTTCTGCTTCCGTTGCTTGGCTGCAGAAGCCTTCTCAATCTTGTGTCGTAGTCGGACGGGCGTCCGCTTGGAGTTCTTGCCTGCGATATATCAGCTTCTATTTTTTTTCCTCTTCCATTATCTTTTCCCAATCAAGGCAAGAAGAAAAATAACCCAAATTATATTTCGAACATACCTATATTAACCATCTTGAAAAATCTTCACACCGGAGTATCCAGAGAAGATGTGAAAACACAAGACGGAGCGAGATAAGAGTCTCCGAACAATTTTGTGCAAAGTTGAGCGGCCGCCAAGAATTTCTCTGCGCGCTAAGATAACCGGAGAAACTGGTGCCGCCGATCTCCGATCATCCCGCGGATTTCCTCCAGCTGGAGTATGCCATCACCAGCCTTCTGCTTCATTCCTGTGATCCTTTTCCTTTACTTAGACTGCATTTGCTTTCGAGGTCATTCATTCTCTTTCTGATCCCTGCCTGTCTTTTTCGTCGATTTCATAGAGCACGCTATAGACATTAGACAACATGACTGAACCGCAAGGCTCCTTCTCTGCCCCGCCGCAAGTCGTCACGTTCGATGGCCTTCTATCGGACTTTGATGGGACTATCGTTGATTCTACAGATGGTAAGCACACTTATGACATACATAGCATGGTCTAGAAAAAGAGGAAAAGATATCTAACGATGAATCTCCTTATTAGCAATCGTCAAGCACTGGCACAAGTTCGTCCGGCCCGATAACTGATTCACCCCACCATCCAACACCAGACAACGGAACAGATAAATAGTGCATATTGGATCCTAATCGCATCTTACAGGATCGGAGCGGAGCTAGGCGTCGACCCTAAGGTCATTCTCGCTACCTCGCATGGTCGCCGAAGTATCGATACCTTGGCCCTGTACGACACCACCAAGGCCAACTGGGAGTGTAAGTCGCCGATTCCGAAGCCCTCTATATATGGACGAGTGGGACATAGTAGACGCTCTATGTCAAGATGGAGCATGCGAAAGCACAACAGCCAAAACAGAAAGAAGAACGATAAGAGTAGGCCTAACGATATAATCTCTTGATATCTGCAGACGTCAGCTACATTGAAGGCTGTATCCCGAAAGAGTACGGCTCCGACGCCGTAGAAATCCCCGGCGCCCGATCTCTCCTCTCAGCGCTGGACGAAGCCGGCGCACGCTGGGGCGTCGTCACGTCGGGCACTCGCGCGCTGCTCGAAGGCTGGCTCGGCGTCATGAACCTCACGCATCCCGACATGCTGGTCGTCGCGGAGGACGTCGAGCTGGGCAAGCCCGATCCGCGCTGCTACCTGCTGGGCCGTGCGAAGCTGGGCCTAGAGCACTCCTCGTCGCTGGTGGTGTTGGAGGACGCGCCGTCGGGGATCCGCGCGGGCAAGGCGGCCGGATTCAAGGTGCTTGCGCTGGCCACGACTCACACGCTGGCCCAGCTCCAGGAAGCCGGGGCGGATTGGATTGTGGAGGACCTGAGGAGCGTTTCGGTCAAGGCCGTTGCCGATGGCCAGATTCAGTTGGAGATTCGGAACGCGTTCCAATAAAGTCGATGTTGATGCTGTGGGTGGTGCAAGGGTCTTCTTTTCACGACGGAGTTTTGACTCCAATAGATTACGGGCTTTTTTTTTTCTTCTTCTCCCTCTTCTTCTTCTACTTCTCTTCCTATATGGGGCGTTTACCTTTCCTTTCCCTATTACCTTGCCGGGCCTTAGGGTTTTAGATAGACTTTATTTTTGCTGTATGTACATAGACCTACCCCGTAGAACGACTGCCCATAACTAACTCTCTCGTACATAGTTACTCCGTAGTTAGTGCCTCTTCACCTCTGTTTGAACTCTGTTTGGATGATATATGACATGTATCTGCCGTGTAGACGGGTGGAAGCTAGAAAGTGCCTTGCATGAGACTAATGTGCCCACGGAAGCAAGAATCGGTTTGTATTCGTTTTATTTCTTTCACTTTGCGAAGATCCGTTTCAACCCGCCATGGCAACCACACCGTGCATGAAAAACAAAGCCAAACGGCAGAGCAGACACAACAAGGCTACGTACGAGACGGACACCTATCCACGACGCCGCGGTTTTTAGAAAGTGGAATTTTATTCCACGAATCAGGCTGACAACAACGGGACGGGGCTCTCAACATGCTGGGCTGGCGGTGTACACTGTCCAAGGAACTGCATATTGGCGAAATGATATCGACTTACTGTACTTCCAAGAGAAACATGTCTGGCGGGCCCCTTCTCCATAACGCTGTAGGGTCAGAACTAATCAGCATTCACGGACTACACCGAGATGTTTGCCGAAGAGCAAGAGCTATCACCGCTTCTCACCCTGTATGATGATAAGTCTCACGCGTCGTACTCAATCGGGTAATCAGGAAGGTACATATCACAGAGGTGTACCCGCATGTTTAGAGTTAAGAAACATGCTGGTGAGTTAAGTTAAAAGATCTTCCGACATAAATGCTCACCGACAACTCAGTCGACCTACTTGCAGTGTAGTCATCCTCGGCTGGATATGGAGACACATAGTTAATTATACGAGGGAGTTGAGATGGAAAAAAAGAAGATCAAAATGAAGACGAAGGGGTGTTCGCGGAAGAGCGGGAACCGGAGCTGTTGCATGAATTGTGGCTGCAGCATGCGTCTCCTTGGGTTAGAGAAAGAGCAAAAAAAAAAAAAAGGCCAAGGTGGCAATGGCAAAGGCAATAGCAATTCTGTTCGGGACGTTGCTTTCCACAAAACATCCAAGCAAACCTAGACAAATCGATTGTGCCACCGTCTCAGGTTGGCCACCGTTCGGAACACACGAGCTGTTGCAAAAGATTCCTTGATTGCAGGCATTGACTGACTGACTGAACCCCCAAGGCTAGTTGATCCGCCTCGTTGACCGAAGGGGATGATCGGGTTCTGGAAAACAGACGTGTCGAATGGAGTCCCCTCCCCCATCCACCCCCCAAACACGGCTCGATCGACATGGATTTCTGCTGCATTGCATCGGGAAGATCTGGCCGAACTCGTCAGCGATACGGGTGGTGTAGCTGGAGGGGAGGACCCAAGAAGTCTGGCCCCAATTCAGTCTCTGACACTGTAAGCAAGGGATGTGGACGAAACCCCCTGGAGAGCCAGAGAGAGTGTACGCTGTAAGTGGGAGAAACACCCTCTTTCTACGCCTCTCCCCTCTCATCTTCCCAGAATTGACCAGGTCTGTGTGGCTTTTATCATTCCGAGGCGGCTCGAGCAGTAAAGTGCTCCACACAAGGTTTTGCATCGTTGATCAAGCCCGTTTCTGGAAATCCGACAACCCATTGGAAGGGACAAATATGGTGACTGGGTCAAGAGGCGTCCTTCCAGCCTGAAGAGGCTCAGACAATGTGATCTCCTTGTACAGAGTACAGCCTAAGAGTCGAGTTACGATACCTGCACCGTATGTACACAACATACGCCCGACACAGCCTGGCCGGGCTGGAACATGGCAGAGGCTGGCCGGGTAAGTGCCCGGAATCGCCCTGAGCGTTGAGCACAGTTGCACAGAGCGGAAGAATTTTTCTTTTTTTTTCTGTTTCACACAAAAAAAGAAAAGAGAAAAGGTCAAGGCAGATACCATGGCGTCTAGGTTTGGGTCCGCGAATCAATCCTATTCGACCACCGGTCTCGGCGCTATTGTCAAAGAATGACAAATTTGAGGCTATCCATTGCTTGGCTTATCCGTGCACAACAGATAGATTAAAACGAGGAGGGAACGAAGCAGGCAGGACGATAGAAACTAAAGGAAGGGACACAGGCAAGAGAGAGGGACGGAGAAGATGGACAACCCTGCAGGCGATCCCGGAGAATCTCGAATCTCTCTGTGGCTGAGGGAGGAGCACCGCCATGACCTGCCCATTGTGGCCATGGGAGTGGCGTCGTCTCTCAGGGCTGAAAACCTGGTATCTTACTGATTACATACTGTATTCCATGGATATACACATACGTACGTACACACGTATGTAAAGAGTACGGTAAAGCACCGATACCTCGGTGGATATTCCGGTATACAAGCTACTTCGGTCAAGAAGTACCTACCTAAGAACCAGGTAGCAGGTACCGGCTGTTCCTGGTACTTGCATTCCGCCAGAGACGGAGAATAACGGCAATGATTGTCGATGGACTTGCATCATGGAGCAGAAAAAGGTCATGGCGATTGACGCACTGGAAGTCGCGGAAGCGATTGACGGCGATCGAAGGGCCATCGGGGAATCAAATCGTAGACCCAAGGGGACGGAAGACTGGAGAGGTTTTTCTATACAGCACAAACTATAATCAGAATGTGCTCACGGGCAGCAGTTAGGGGAGGATCCCCCAGTGTGCCAAGTCAACCTTATACCACCAGGGCAGGGATGTGATGCCATCATTGATCGCCACCCCATGGCATAGCGGTTCAGGGGTTGGCGTTCGCCGTTCATGTACTATTACCAGAGGCACTACTCTGTAAGCGTGGAAAATCCTTCTCAGCTAACAAACAGACAAGGCAGAAGGACAGACCAGTTGCAATCACGTCGACGCCCCAGACTGCTCGGCGAATTTTGGACCATAGGGTCTAATATTTGGGAACGCTCTTCGTCTAGCCATGCACCGGGCGGCAACGGCTCGTACAGTAGGAAATCGACAGTAAAAGGGAAGAGGGGGGAGTGGAACAAGAGGTCTGTTCGAAAATCCTCTGCGAGGCAGATCAGTGCGGGTGGATCGTCACAGGGGGGGAAGAAAGAGGAAGGAGGAGAAAGTGGGAAAATGATGACGATGGGTCGAGCTGATGATAGACCTATCCACTTCGCAGTCCCCCTTTTATTTTCAATTTTCAATTTTCAATTTTTACCTTTTGTTTTCGTTCCCTCGACGAAGAGAGTTGTTGGAACTTGTGATGAATGCCACCGTGATTGATCGTGGAGCCTGCCAATCATGACCTCGAGTAACGCGCCGGAAGGTTGGCCATCTCCAGCGCCTTTAGAATGGTGCAGACAGCGTACATACAAGGGCCCAGACACGTGAGCTCATCCATCCAACGAGTCAGCGAGTCAGCAATGGTGAAGATTGGGTCGGGTAGCACACGGTCTAGTTCATAAGGCCAATGCTAGGTGAAGTCAAAAAGGGCTGGTCTCCATGACTCCGAGAGATTCTTATTGGCGCCTTTTGCAGCCTGAGGCCCCACCGCCGATGACTTTCCGTCACTTTTTGCTTTCACATTTCACAATGCACAATTCACAATTCACGCCCGTCGGGGGCCTCCCTTTCGACCCGAGTTAGTCGCACTGACTAACCAGTAACCAGTCACTTTAGAGCCGAGCAGAGAATCCATCCGATGGGAACTTTTAGGAGATCGTTCCAAGATGTCGGAATCTGCTGTGTCGCTCCGGGATTTCCCCTCGCTCATGTGAACGTTGGACAAAGACTATCTGATCCCTTTTGAAGTCTGAACGCTGGCACAGGAAGTTTAATGTATCTACATGATTATACGTACAGTAGTGGCTGGCAGGAAGAGAATAGACGTACATTACATACATCAAACTGAGCGGATCATAGGGAAGTGCATGCACGCATCGTTCGCGGGAGAGGAAGGAGGGCATGTGAATGAAGACTCGGGATGGACCCTACGTAGGCCGGTGTACGCATCTGCTTCCTGGCCCGGTTGCTAGTCGACGAGCGCAAAAACGAAGCATATGATAGCCCCGGGGACGACAGCCGCCCCTCCCCCTAACTTGGACTTTTGCTGCTGTTGCGTAACCTCGTGACTTGGCGTGGGCGCTTCGGGCTGCATCATGATTCGCAGTCAAGAACCTACCTACATAGATTCTTTAGGCCAGGAGCCCTCGAGGTGACAGAATCCTGGCGCGCAAAGTGGGCGAATGGCGGAAGACGCCGCCCATCGACGGTTCCTAAAGTCCTAAGTTCCTAGTTCCTAATCCCAAGCAAGTCAAGTTAGTTCTCCAACAGAACAGACTAACAGTAGTCGAAGATCAAGGGCCAAAAAGAAAGGATGGAAAATGTTCGAACAATCGACAGATCCTGGTGGCTGATCGACGGGATCTGTCGACTATTGATTTTAGCGGGTCTTGGCTGGCTGCTGCCACGCTTTTGCAGCTCTCCCCAGAGGGTTTGTTTAATTAATTTTAATCTATTCTTCGCCCTTTCTTCTGCTTCATCGAGATAGTCCTCGCCTTTCTTTTCGTTCGCCCATGATTTCATTAGTCCGGGGGCGATTTGCAGGCCCAAGCGGTTTAGGAGCTTTGCGGGAAAAAACATGACAGATGGAAGATCCGTGCTGTGACTGCGCCATACTCCTAGGTAACCGTACAGATGGGTCTGTATGTATGTATGTATGTATGTAGACCGTAGAGACAGTACTGAGTACAGGGTCCAACTCCAAAGTATCTGGAATCTGGACAGATGACATAAATCCCTCTCTTCTTTCGGTAAGCCGGACAGAGTTCCCCGCCTACGCTGCACTGTAGATTCTACGGAATATGCGAGACTCCAAACTATAATCATAACTTTAACCCCTTCGCCCGGGCCATGTACGGTGGCAGAAGAGAAATTGACGTGTCCAGAAACTAAACTGTCGGTATTGCTTGATCCCTGGGGATGGTACCTATACTGTCTGTTCTATACTCCGTACTTCGGTACAGCGTTACAGACCCGCTGGCCGGGTAAACATGAAGAGAGTCGTTGGAACAAGTCGGAAGTTGGGACCTTGGGAGTTGGAAGCGGACCGCTAAAAGTCAACCAGATCCAGAGCATGAGTGGAAGGGTAAATGTGAATGGACGAGCTGGAGTGATCCCCGGTCAAAACCCATGGAATGGATCCCGATCACCCACTGTCCCGTGATCTCCTTTTTCTTTTTCTCGCAGTTGCACACTGCACAGTTCGCAGTCGCACACTCGCCGCAGTGAGACATGAACAGCCATCTCGGCTGTCTGACTTGACTGCTGACCCACTTCGGGTGCTGCACCAGCAGCTTTGCTTCTTTCTCTCTCTCTCTCTCTTCCCCCCCCTCTTCTCTGACACGATCCTCCTGTACGATGCAGCCTGCTAATCGATGATCACTCAGTTCTTCTGCGGTAACTATGATCGCATCCCATCATCGCCTCCTTTCCTTTCGTCCTGCCCCCTCCCCTCTCCCCATATCTCTAGCACCTAATACGAACGGTCGGTGTTGGCATCGTTTGGTGTCCTCCACTATGGAGCCCTCTCGCCCTTAGGCTTAGACTCTTCCACTTTTCCTCCCCCCTGTTAGCAAAGCTAAATTTGTCCCTGTTTCTCACGCTAATGCAGGAACTGACGAAAAGCTCGTTTGCGATCTACTCAGCTCCATTCGTTACAGTTTCACTCTGAATCATGAGAGCTGGTAATTAGGGGCGAGGGCAGTATACTCCGTAGGAATGGGATAGGTACCTGACACTTAAGCTTGGTTTTGTCTCCCCCCCCCTTTTTTTTTGGTTCGGGTTTGAAAGGAGACAGGCATCACGGACAGCGGGAGGGATCCTTCTTCCATGTTTTTCTTCCCTTCTGCCCCCCCTCCTCTCTGCTACTTTTCCGCCAATGAGATCTTCCTCTCGCGTGGCACTGCGGCGCGGGAATGTCGGATACACACCCAAGTCTCCATCTTCAAGTTAATTACAAGTGGATATGTAAACTTGTACGAAGGAGGCAGTCGGTACTCGGTACTCAGCACTGAGTACCGGGTAGTACTCTGCAAGTCGGTAGATATCAGATGAATTTGAAGGATATCATCAGGAAGGAAAAAGAGTACTACGCACATGTCGGCCCTTCTACTCCGTAAGCAGAAACGAAAGGAATCACATCTGCCTTGATGTTCCCAGTGGTATCAAGAAAAAACAATCGACAACACCCCCGAGGCACAGGATGCATCATGGACCCGTCGTACAGCACACCCTTACCCCTCCGAGTAGCACAGTCACCGCCACGGTTGCCACTGGACACTCCGTCGTCTTGACTTGTCTGGGTTATATCCTGCGACATAAGTCACTCCCCGGCAGTGACTGCTCCGTAATAAATTTAGTTATGTTATTTTAAGCCCAGACTGCTAAGTTCCCTTAGGTTGTAAGAGCCTGGGCTGGGCCGCCACCCCCTAGAACCGCGCGGGCGGCAAGCCCACTCTGTTCGGCCAATATTTTGGCTGGTCGGTGCCTTGGTCTGATACCGTACCTGATACCGTTCGTGACCATCCCCGATAACCGGGGGGGGGGGGAGGTACCGGTACCCAGGTACCTAGTGTATTGGTCGCCCAAGGACTAGGTACCGAGTACGGAGTAGTGTACGGCATATCCAGTGCTGCAATGAAGTCAATCTTGAAGGTAGGTTTAATTTAAACAACAGCATTGACTGACCATGGAATTCATTTCCCAAGGGTTAGGCAACAGGGCTGTAGATCTGCATTTTACAGACATGATCCCACATCTAGTGCAATATCGCGGTACACCGTAGGGACAACAACCTGGAAGATAAGTGAAGAGAGAATACGAGTTGCACGCCCGATTGACCCGAACACCTCCAGTGACGGTAAATAATGGAATACACTAATACACCAGTATACTCCGTACACCACTCCATTGATACTGACGCCGCCTTTTGGATCCTCCAGTTCCGGGCGGCGATCTTCCAATCAGCGCACTCCCCTCCACACCTTTTCTTCCTCTTTGCTGTCAATCGTTTCCCTTTTTCTTTTCTTTTTTTTCCTTTTCTTTTTTTTCCTTTTCTTTTTTGATTTTCGATTTTCTGATTTTCTTTTTCCCTTTTTTCCCTTTTCCCTCTCTGATTATTTTATTTTCATTATTATTATTTTTCCTTTTCGTCCACTTCACTCTTTCTTGCTTCGACTCTCTCTCTCTCTCTCTCTCTTTTTCCTCCTCTCCTTTTCCTCTTTCGTCCCCTCTTTTTTTATTTCATTTGATTTTTTTTCTGTGATTTTATTACCTACGTTCCTTTTCTCAGTCAGCTTAGTCGTTCCTTATTCTATTCGGTCTTTATTTATTTGATTTTATTTCGCATTTCCTGTGATTTGCCTATTAGTACCTGTCTTTGGAACTTATACCCTCATTGATCCTCTCGTCTGTTTCCTTAAATCCAGAACTGCTGTGGTTGTTGTATACCCATCTTCGACCTCAGCGTACCAGTCTTTCTCTCACCACCCAATCCTTAATTTTCTTATCCTTTAAACTGCCAATATATCCTCCCCTGTCCAACTCTCCAGCCGCTATTTATCTTCCATTTTCTATCAGTGGTCCAATCTGTTCAATGATCTAGATTCGTTCCCTCGTCCCAGTTGCCGCCCGCCGAGCAACCCATCGAACCTCAACCTCACCGACCTTCTCCTCCTCCCTCCTTCTCCCTCCTCTTCTCCCTTCTCTCGCAATCATGAATTACATTCATCATCCTTATCCATATGCCAGCCATGTCCCGATCGACCAGCCGATCGCCTTTGATCCGGCAATGGCACACCCGTCCATGATGCATCCGATGGATGGCTACATCTACCAACACCCGCCATTCGACATGGTTGACTTCTATCATCAACCCGTTATGGACTATGAGGAATACGCAGAGAACCTTTCGCGACCGCGGTTAACCAAGGAGCAAGTCGAGACCCTGGAAGCTCAGTTCCAGGCACACCCCAAGCCGAGCAGCAATGTCAAGCGCCAATTGGCTGCTCAAACCAACCTAAGTCTCCCTCGAGTTGCTGTAAGTACTTCCTCCTTCAGTATTTGGGTAGAGTCTGTGATCTGGGAAACTGACTGGTTGGTCATAGAATTGGTTCCAGAACCGACGAGCAAAGGCAAAGCAACAGAAGAGACAGGAGGAATTTGAAAGGATGCAGAAGGCTAAAGCGGAAGCCGAGGAGGCTGCGCGCGGGAAATCAGAGAACGCGGATGACTCCGAGTCGAACCAAGATGCCAAGGCCTCTCAGGAAGGCTCCCACAAAGATACCCCTAAACCTGCAGACGGAACGACGTCCCAAGGTCGCACAAAGACCACTGGTTCTTCACGGTCGAAGCACCAGAAAACCAAGAGCGAGGCCGCTCGCGAGGCTACTTTTGCTTCCTTGCAGAGGGCCCTGAATGCTGCTGTCGCGGCTCGCGAGCGATACGGCTCGGAAGAAGACGAGGCTCAGCCCCGCGCTACAAGTGCCGAAGGATCCGTCTCCCCGACCGCAGCCTTTTCGGTGAACGGTAGTCAAGATGTCGGTCACCGTGACCACCACCAGAGCGCGCTTACCTCGGCTTTGTCCGAATGGGACCACGCCAAGGATTCTGCTATGTCGTGGACCTCGTCCCATAGTTCGCAGGGAACTCTTGGGTATGCCAGCTTGAATGCGACGCCGCTGACTTCCGCCGCCGAGTCGTTGACTGTGCCGAGCTTGGACGGTTCGCAACCACATGATGTATCCCATGACGATGTCATGCAGAACATCCAATTCCACCCTTCGGAGGGTGAGGAGTGGGCTGGTCAGATGTCGACAAAATCGCTTTCCGGCTACCACTCCACGAGTGATGCCGAAGCTCCTTATCACACCGCCCAATACCACATGCAGCCGGAACTTTCCTTGTCCAGACGAGAGTCGTCCGACGAACTTGCCGACACGCTGGAAGGCATCGGAATCCACGGGACACATGGTCTGCCCCAGCTCGCAAACCGGGCTGATCCTTCGTGGAAGGATGCTGGTAAAGAACTCGATCTCGCTGCCCGGAGGAAGCGACCAAGGCCTGCCGCCATTGGTACGTCGCGGTCTTCGTCAATGCTGGCTGGATCGGCTTCCATGTCTCCCACCACGTCAAGGCTTCCGAGCTACGGTTCGGGGCACAGCGTGAGACAGTCCAAATCTGCCCAGTGTCTGAACTCTCGGTATGCCGGGGTCAGAAAAGCCTCTGCGGCTCAGCGTTCGCCCCTCAATCTCTCCACGTTCGCCGAGGCCGGGGCGCTGGCTTCCTCCAAGGCCGAGATGTCGTCTATGCTGCAGCCTGCCGTGACGACAGGCGCGCTAGCACCGCCGACCCCCCTTACACCGGAGGACTTCCACCACCTGCTGCCGACCACGCCCAGCGATGGCGGATATTGCCTATCAGCCCAACCCACCAGCCAGCTGTTCCCGACCACGCAGCCCATGCAGACCAACATTGCGTCACCTCCGGCTACTCCCTTAGCCGTGGACATTATGTCCTCTTATCCTTACCAAGGCGTGGCACCGCCCATGTCTGCTCCCGCTCACTACACGTCATTTCCCGACTACGCCGCTGCTTGTGATGGGGCTGTCTTGACGGGGCGAAGCTGGACTGACGCCACCTCAATGCCTTCCCCAGAAGCCGCTTTCCAGAGCCGCTGTCCGATTCCACAACAGGGGGACATCCCATCCATGTCGTACGAGCATTCCGTCGGCAGCGTGTCGGGCTCGCCTACTTTGATGTATCCGACAACCGATGGCGACATGCCGACGTTGACTGCGTCGTTGGCTGGTGATTCGAAGCCCACCGAGTTCTACATTCATGAATTCCCGGAACAGCAGGAGGCTCACCGATTTGTCGCCCAACAGCTTCCTCAAAAACCCAAGGCGTACACGTTCACGAACCAAACGCCGAATGACTTTTGAAGTCAAAAAGAAAGCCGAAACAAAAAAAAAATGAATTTATTGGTACAATTATAATTCTCAGGTCGACGGGTATAAATGCGACCAATACATACACCACTATCTCTCATTAATATTCTCCTGTGATACTATTATTTGATATGCTCAAGCCGTGCTGGCATTCTTTGTTGATATCCATGGGACTTCGTTTAATATCCCGTGCTTTTTTTTTGGCTGCATGATTCCCAGAGCATTCCTGTTGGTGTCGTTCTTTGGCGTCTGCCATGATCTTCAATTCATTTTTCTTTTTTTTCTTTTTGGGTTGATCTTGGGGTTCGACTTCGTGTTTTGATTCTGCATGTGAATTTGGAAGCGGCTGGATTTTTTACTTTTTTTATTGACATATATATGGAGGCACTTGTTTATTGGCACGTATCTACTATCTACTACTTACTGTAATACACATAATATGGCAGCAAGGGCGATGCATTGGAAGCATCGTCCCGTCACACTCTCTTCAAGGCTATTTCTTTTCCATTGCACTTCTCCATTGTATATTCTTCGATTTGGGTATGTCTCGGGCGAAGGTGGGTTCAACTACTCTTGAATGCCTTGAAGAGTCGCTCAGCTCAGACTCTTTCAATCCGAACTTGATACGAGATCAGTTCCTATACTTCTGTTGGATCATGCGCAGTCTGGAAAATGATCATCAGGGTTCCCTGGTTAGTGGTTCCTCGACAGCTCTTGTATCATTTGGAAATGATCCAGCCAAACAGCCGGCATTCTTCACACCTCGCATTCCTGGGAGCCGAGACACGACCTCGGCGGTATAATAAAAAGGTCTTATTTTTAGGCCGTCATGGCCAGGGCTGGCACAACGCAGCCGGCCGATACTACGGCTGGCCTGCATGGAATGTTCGTCCCTTCCATCATCCTCCATAGCATGACACTGACACTGACATCACCAATAGTGCTACTGGTCCCTCGTCGACGGAAACAGCGCAGCCTCCTGGCGCAACTCTCGCCTCACGGACGTCGGAATCACCCAAGCTCAACGAGTGCACGACTTCTGGTAGAAGTTGATCGACACCCAGCACATCCGCACCCCGGACAGCGACCTCGTCAGCCCTCTCACCCGCACCCTCCAAACTGCCAACGTCACCTTCAGCACCCTAAACCCTTCCCCGCGGCAGCGCCGCCTTCCAACCTCTCATCCACGAACTCTTCCGCGAATACATCAACATCCAAACCTACAACATGCGCAGCTCCCGCACCTACATCCAATATCTCTTCCCAGACTGGCCCAGCTCCCCAGACGTCGATGGCTTTTCTTACTTGTCAATTGATATGGTGTGAAGCGCTGTTGTCTCGGAACAACAGGTCGGCGCCTGATCTCAATCAAACAAGAGATTCAAGTAAAAAAGCAAAAACATACAACAGCCGGGATTCG
>JANFQY010000408.1:0-20634 GCA_025592935.1 Aspergillus ostianus | reverse complement strand
CCACTCTGACCAGCATGGCGAACCTGGCATCAATCTACCGGGATCAAGGACGATGGAATGAAGCTGAGAAGCTGGAGGTGCAAGTAATAAAGATAAGAAAGACAGTGCTGGGAGCTAAGCATCCCGATACTCTGGCCAGTATGGCGAACCTGGCATCGACCTGGCGGAATCAGGGGCGATGGAATAAAGCTGAGAACCTAGAGGTGCAAGTGATGGAGATATCTAAGACAGTGTTAGGAGCCGAACATCCCGACACTCTAACCAGCATAGCGAATCTGGCATTAACCTACCAGAATCAGGGGCGATGGAATGAAGCTGAGAAGCTGTTAGTACAAGTCATGGAGACATTCAAGACAGTACTGGGAGCTAAGCATCCCAACACTCTGACCAGCATGGCGAATCTGGCATCAACCTTTTGGAATCAGGGACGATGGAATGAAGCTGAGAAGCTGGAGGTGCGAGTGATGGAGACAAGAAAGACAGTGCTGGGAGCTGAACATTCCGATACTCTAACCAGCATGGCGAACCTCGCCTACACATTAGAATCTCAAGGAAAGCTTCCATATGCTTTGGCTCTAATGGAAAACTGTTTTGAGTTGCGCAGCAAAGTGTTAGGGCCATCTCACCCAGATACCCGATCCTCCTCTCGTGCTCTTGGCGACTGGAGGGATGAGAATAATTCGTCCCTGGACCATACACCCCCAGCAGCGCTCACTAAAATTGAACATTTGCAACATCCACGGGAAATTCCACCGGGGTCTACAGCAGGTGTAATGATCGCTCAGTCGCCCCGTGAAGAGCTCATCAATCTACCGTACACCCAGAGACTCTCAGTTGCAAACTTATTTATTGGAAATCACCCACTTCTTATCGCTTCCAGAACACCCTCGCCCACACCTGGAAGTCAAGACTTACAAGACGTTGATTAATTTGGCGCTACCGTCGTCTGCGCCATTCAGCTGGGCAACGGACGAATTGAGCCGTAGGAGTAGCTTACTCTTAATTTTTCAATATAAACCTAGTAGGATGGACAGTATATTGTAAGTACCCTTGCATGGAAGGAGCAAATGCACCACTAACTTTGAAAGAGCCAACCTTCAATTCACGAATCACCTGTTAAACCGAGTTAACTGGTTATAGTTAAAGATTACTAAGTGGAACCAGAGTCATTAAATTTGTTGTCGTTAGGTTCTAGATGAGCCGAATGGAAGGATTGGACCGTGAGCGATTAGTAAGATCAGTGAGCGAGCTAGTTGTGTCATTATAAATTTTACGTTTCCGGGACGTTAATATTCCATTGTGTGACATCTTTCGCCGTTTCGTTGGATAGCCACCGTCGATGGTGGCTGGTGGAGTTGCGGGAGGGGTCCAGACTGCTGAACCCGGAATCGATATATTTTCGCTTCATTCATGTCCCGTACAAACGATTTGGCCGGATGATAAATCTTCGTTTGTTGTCCTGGGTTAATCCGTCGTTGAATCCAAGAACTAGAATCACGTGGAATGGCGTGGTCGACGCGGTAACTCTCGGCAGAAATATTGAAAACTCCCAGCTGGTGGCGAGAGCTGAAGAAGAGAGCAAAACCACTAAATATGGTGGCGACTGTACGTGGCTAGGTAGTGTGAGTGACACGGAAGTCGAGAGTCTACTTCCGACTAACGTCGCGAGAAAAGGCCACGTCAGCAGGACAGGCTTGGCGGGGTGAATTTTAAAGGGCTTCAGGGCGTTCAGGTGAAGGGACTGAAGACAGGGCGGCACGGGCGCTAAACCCGACGTGTCAAAAAGAATGGGTGAACACGGACATACAACAGCCGGGATTCGCTGGTGGTCACCCACCCAACTACTAACCGGCCGGCGTGTGGTTTAAGTACGGCTGAGCGGACGGGAAGCCCTGTTCTCCACACCCTGTGGTCGTATGTATCAGACGATATTAATTTCTGACCCACATGGCTTCGAATCAAAGTTGAATTTGAAACTCTTAATTGACCAAATCAGTTAAACAGGGCAGCAAGTTCTCTATAACTAGAATAAGATGTGAATTCTCAGGGAAATCCAAAAGTCAACTCGTGCACTTGACCGCAAATACAATTACCCAGGGAATAGCATGTTGATGCTGAAATGCCTGAGGCAATATGCCAAGCGTTCGTGTCTATTCAACCTTGAAGGTGCACTATGGAAGACCTCTTCGTTTGCCAAAACTATGTTCAGCATTCTTTGAGCCAGCTAAAGATTTTTACCTCCCATGATATCTCCCTACAATTATTCACGAGGTGTGTTGAATGACTTTTAGCCACGGATAAGCTTTACAGGACCCGGATACAACCGGAGAAAACAATAGAATCTATATCATGGGCTTTCGGACTCATAAGAACAAGTCGGCGTTGGCCCCGAGGATTAGGATTAACTATAGATTGACCAGTAGACGCCCAAAAGCCTGTCACATCATTGAATGATTCATTTGATTTTTCTCTGTAGGAACGAAAGAGGTTTTCCATAGCGTTGCCTGTATAAAAGGGCCATGTAAAAGGTCAGGGGCGGCGAAAGGCTTGGCCGCTGGCACCTCAGGCACCGAGAATGCCAACACCACCAACTGCTCCGTGAAATAGTAGATGATGTATCAAGTGAGTAGTGAGGTCTTGCTGCACCCAAAGAACAGCTAAACTCCGGAGAGCTTGGTGACCATCTCCTTTAGCCGAGAACCCTTGTTATACCAATTTTACCACCAATCGGCTTGTATGGCGTCATGCTTTTCTCCGATCCAACACGCTAACAATGTGCGGGGTGAGTGTCCCTTGCGAACAACCTCCGTTGAAAAGGTGAAGGATCGAATGAGCGGCTAACACGGTCCGGAAGCCGGGGTAATCGCATGATTCCAGAAATTATGGCCTGTTCTTACGGACTTCATAAAGTGGCCAGGTCGCCCCAAATACATCCCGCTTGAATGACATACTATTTCTCGTCATGAAAGACTGGCTACAACGTCTAACGGTGGCCGTGTATGCTACCACCTGTGCTATCGCAGCGACTGCGAAGCATGCGTATCAATTCAATTCGGTGGCAATCACAGGAGGAGGATACATCACGGGTATCGTGGGTCATCCTACTGAGAAGGATCTCCTCTATGCGCGGACAGATATCGGTAGCACTTATCGCTGGTCTCAGCAAGCCAACAAATGGATTCCATTGACCGATTTTCTCGGTCCTGAGGACGAGAACCTCATGGGCACCGAGAGCGTTGCCATGGACCCCACGAATCCTGATCGTCTCTATTTGGCACAAGGCCGCTATCTGAACTCCAATCAAACGGAAATTTTCGTGTCGGATGATCGAGGCGCGAGTTTTACGCGGCATGAGGCCCCATTTGCAATGGGCGCAAACGAGCTGGGTCGCAATAACGGCGAGCGGTTGGCTGTGAATCCGTTCAAGACGAATGAGCTCTGGATGGGAACCCGCAATGCAGGATTGATGAAGAGTGTTGATCGAGCGAAGACATGGACCAACGTTACCAGTTTTCCGGACGCGGCTGCCAACGGTATTGGAATTGCTTTTGTGATATTTGATCCGGAAATTGAAGGGACTATCTACATCGGGGCGTGTGTTCCCGGTGGATTGTATGTCACCACGGACTCGGGAAAGACCTGGAATGCCTTGCCTGGACAGCCGAAAGCATGGGACGAGTCGCTGCTTATTTATCCCAACGAGACACAGCCACAGAGCACTGCACCGCAGCCGATGAAAGCTGTGCTCGCGTCGAACGGCGCCCTCTATGTGACTTATGCGGATGCTCCTGGTCCATGGGGAGTTGGGTACGGAGCCGTGCATGTCTATAACACCACGTCGTCAAAATGGACTGATATCACCCCGTCCGCGAGGAACACTTCACCCGCCCCTTATACGCCCCAAGCCTTCCCTGCAGGTGGATATTGCGGCCTTAGCGTCGCTGCGGATGATCCCGACACCGTTGTCGTGGTCTCCCTTGACCGAGACCCCGGTCCGGCGCTCGACAGTATGTATCTCTCGCGTGATGGTGGTCGCACATGGAAGGACGTCTCCCAGCTGTCCACTCCATCCGGTAGCGGTGGGTATTGGGGACATCCGATCGAGGAAGCAGCTCTGGCAAACGGCACCACAGTCGAGTGGCTGAGCTTCAACTGGGGCCCTCAATGGGGTGGTTACGGAGCCCCGTCGCCTGTCAAAGGATTGACAAAGTTCGGATGGTGGATGACGGCTGTCCTCATTGATCCCAGTGATTCGGACCATGTCATGTACGCGACCGGCGCGACAATCTGGTCCACTAACAACATCTCACAGGCGGACAAAGACTCGGCACCAGGATGGTACATTCAGGCACAAGGTATCGAGGAAACCGTAGCTCTCGCTTTGATTAGCCCTCCATCTGGCCCGGCAAACCTGATCAGTGGAGTAGGCGATATCAATGGGTTTCGCCACGACAATCTCGACACTCCACAGCCAATGATAGGACTACCTGCCTTCTCGAACCTCAATACCCTCGACTGGGCTGGGAAGAAGCCCGAAATAATAGTTCGCGGTGGACCATCCGGCCACGAATATGAAAATGGCTGTGGACAAGCAGCATACTCCACAGATGGAGCTGACAGCTGGGTGAGGTTCGCAGCCTGCATTCCAGGCGTGAACACCAGCAGCACAAACCCAGGTGTGATGGCCCTCGACGCCTCTGGAAAATTCGTCGTCTGGACCTCGGCAATGGCGGTTGTCTCCCCTACCCTGCAGAGTCCTAACGTCCCAGCCACCGACTCGGGGCCGTACTCGTCGCAGGACTGGGGAAAAACATGGAAACCGCCTCGCGGGCTATTAGTTCAGACGCCATACCTGAGCGCGGACCGTGTGAAGCCAAAGACCTTCTACGTGTTCACCGACAGTGTGTGGTATCTTAGTACTGACGGCGGAGTGTCATACAAGGCCTCGAAGGCGAAGGACGTTGGTCTCCCCAAACATGATGGCGCCGTTCCAGTGGTGAACCTGAACCGAGCTGGAGAGATCTGGCTCGCTCTAGGAGACCAGGGAGTCTACCATACTACGAACTTCGGACGTCGCTGGAAGCGCGTCACAGATCGAGGAACAGTGGCCGAGCTTATCACAGTTGGCGCGGGGGTGAAGAAGAACCAGCCTTCTTTGTTCATTCGCGGCCGTCCATCTCGCACGCCCAAGTCAGCGCACGGAATCTACCGCTCAGATGATGGAGGTGTGTCATGGGATCGTGTTGATGATGATACTCATCGCTATGGCGGGTTCAATCTCATCCAAGGCGACCCTAGAGTCTACGGGCGGGTTTACTTGGGCACCGGTGGACGCGGCATTTTGTACGCGGATATTGCGCGTGAACGTTCTGAAAAGGAAGGAAACGTGCCCGGAACAGGAGGAATCTAGAATATGAGCGCCATGACCCCTGGCCGTGCCTCGCTTGATTAAGGTTCCATTCTATAACACCCATTGCCAAATGTACCGTTTTCTTTTCATTTTCGTATTCATAACTATTGGAATGAGGTAGAAATTATGCAATGATGGCGTCATCTCCATATCGCTCCGCATACATTGATAGAGCCCGTATCGGGAAGGAATAGATATAGTTGTGGTACAGAAGCTCACTGTGAGTCAGGTCAGTACTTTGCACACAAGCTGCTCATGAGGACTTGGGAATAGCGGGAGGAATAGGTGGGTTTATACGTACCATGTAACTATGCCGCTTCCTACTGCATTCTCCTGCTTCCACTCACCACCTGTATTCTGGCGACTCATGATAAGCCGTATCCCTCTCCGGATAGGCTCTTGGTCTGGATAGCGAACATGCATTAGGGCCAGACAGGTCCATGCAGTTTGCACAGTGTGCGACTGTGGTGCTTGCATGTACGATCTGGTCATTATAGACTAGATCGCCCAACATTAGCCTTGCAGAAGAGAATAAAGATGGTTCGGCCAAACTCACTTCGATCTTCTCCCCCCAGCCCCCGTCGGCCTGCTGCTTACCCAGTAGGAAGTTGCAACCTCGCTTAACGGCGTCGTTATTGTCATACGTCAATCCGACACAAGCCAGAGCTTCCATAGCAAAGAATGCCCCGTATGTATATGCAATACCCCATGATGAAAGCCAGCTACCGTCCAGCCCCTGACGGCTTAGGATATACCGAATCCCTTTGTTGATTGTACGAGCAACATCCCGAGTGCGATAGGCAGGATTGTGATATCGGTACAATGCGAGGGCGGTGATACATGATGATGTGCACTCGACGTAGTCAAATTCAACCATGACATTTTGGAACAGCTCCGTGCCGTTCATGCACTCGAGGAGCTCGCTCCCGCGGATAGGCTCAAAGCTGCTGTACCCACCACTCGGATTCTGTATCATGATTAGGTTGTTCACTGCAAGTTGCAGATTGCGCTCGTCTGTCAGTTTTGGGATATCCGTGTTCCTCTCAATCAGCAGGATCGCTTTGAGTGCTTCCCCAGTACAATCTGAACACGAAAACCCATGGTATTGACTTGAGAATGGCCAGCCACCCAGCCGGCTAAAGCAATCGCAAGACGAAGCCTCGTCCCAGTCGTCCAAATATTGCTGGTTCACCAGGAACTTATACGCTCGCTGAGCAGCTGGTTGGATGTCAGCAGTATTGGCAAGTCCTGACTCGACGTAGGCCTGAAGTGCGAAACCTGTCTCCCATGTGTGCCCAGCGTGTATGCTCATCACTTGCATCCCGCTGGGTCCCATCCAGAGATATTCGAAACTGGCGTTCTGGGTTCTATGAAGAGCTTTCGAGTCTAGTCCTTCTTTGCAATAGAATGCGATCATATTCAGGAATGCATCCACGCTGACGATGCCGACAGAGTTGTTGATCTGTTCTAGCTCCTCGATAATTCTCCATACCTTTTGCTCGCCCATCTCGGCCAAGCCGCGAGGACGAAACCATGGAATCCAAACGTTGTCGATAAACCAGTTCAGTGCGTTGAGTACCCAGCTCTTGCGCACCTCGCGAGAGCGTTGAAATGTCACACCGCGGAATGCAACGAAGTCAATGGACTCATATGACTGGACGAAGATCTCGGTCCGGAGTTGCTCCAGGAGAGGATTCGTCGGCACGGTGAACCGTTTCGCTGAGAGATAGCTCATAACCAGATACACATGCCGAGGAATAATGTGCCATTTCCAGGGACTGATCGGTAGCCATTCCGGAAGAAGCCTGAAAATGTCAGAAGTCAAAAAGTACCATTGATCTGGAGGGCTTACTTACCACATTTCAACTGGATACGGATCTGTTCCTTCCCATTTGTATAGACCTAGGAGAGCAAGCCAAAACTTGGCCCAACCTGGCAGATAGACGGCACCGCCCATATCCAACAGACATCTTCTGGCTTGGACTAGACACTCGTGGTCTGCAGGAAGGCCCATTAAGCGCAGCGCGACATATATTAGAATGGTCCCCATCAGCGTCGTGTCCTGGCCTCCGTATGTGGCCCATCCGCCGTCCGAGTTCTGGGCTCGAAGAATAAAGTTGACAAGCTCGATAGCATTTGCCTCATCGATCGTCGCTTGTGTAACATACCAGGAGATAATAAGCATCGGGGTTACGAAGAATATGCAGCTCAAGTCAGCAGCCCAGCAGCCCAGGTCTTTCACCTGAAGTTGACTGTGGAACAAGGCTCCATTCCTAGCTGCCTCCGATGGCTTCTGGGCGGGCTTGCAGTCGGGCGATTCGGTCTACAGATGTCAGTGGGCTGGTTTTAGAATAGAGACCAGAGCGCGGAAAGACGGACAAAAGGGATGTCAAGGAAGAATTTCGACGTCTTATCTTGTGGTTGTGCGTCACGCTCCGCATCCGTTGTCAAATATTTCCACTTCAATCGTCCCAGCCCATCCTCCACAGTCAGCCTCCATCCATCGAGGCTCGTGGCGCGTGACGAGAATGGGTACTCTGGATTGTTTCCGGCCTTCAGCTGAGGCTGAGGATCTAATTTTTTCGTAGTTCTAAGGGCGTAGTCGCTGAACATTTTCTGCGACACGGGGACGAGCACGGTTGGTGTCAAGGCACTGGCAGAAGGGCAGCTGAGAGGTTAAGTAACCACGGACACGCCTTGCTTTTTACTGGGGCATAAGGACTTCTGAATGACCAGTTCGGTCATGAGTCGAGGGCAATTGCCCGGTGCACCTTCTGCTTTGAACGTTGATGGGGGGAGGGCAGGCTATCACATTGCCACGGATTTTGTTTTTAGAATTGGTCCAAGGGTTCATGTAGTGGGAACCAAACTCTGGACTAAATGGCTAGTGGAGCTGAACATGGAATTTATTGAGTGGAATCAAAGAAGTATTGCGCTACTCATACTTACATCGTACATATCATCCGTGGTCCGACGGTACATGTCAGGCATGAACCTGGTTCTGGGGAGTGATGCGCCTAGCTCTCTAGTTTCATAGATGACGTGTCGGATGAAATCTACCAGTAAACCCACAAAGTCCTTGTTACGGAGTCCACAGTTTGGCAATATGAACCTTGCTTGATCAAGCCTCGATAGCCTATACGAGCAGTTGGGACCAATCATACGTTTTCCCCAGTACCGCAGACACGTCAATCACTCGGGACTGCACGACTGATCATTCGATAGTCCGAGCAGATGCATGTTCAGCCAGGAATGGGGCGACCTTGGCGAGATTACTTTCCTTTTTTCTTTCCCTGTTTTAATTCCTAGAAGTGAACTACATAAGTAAGACAGAGTTTGATCGGATAGTATTCCACTACGATGTGTCGAAGACGATCATTACTGCCAGTCCTTGTTGAGCCGTGCAGCTCAGTGAATCTAGCTCGAATGCCAACCCGCTAGTACTTGTATGATCCACATTTGCGTGATGCGATAGCAGGCTGACGCCGATCATTGGCGTGCCACCGAGATTGCCCGACCTCCGACTTGGAGCAGCATGACCCACTGCCAGGGCTTAATTGGCGGGTTCATGGTAGAGAATACCTCATTATTATTCTTGACTCGGTGCATGAGACACCACCTATTATTTCCCTGAGCTGAATACCGCTGACTGCGATTCTATGCAAGCTCCCTGTCATAAACATTCCATCCAGTAACACTGCATCGTAAGCTTGAGCGTAAGGAGTAAATGTCTCAAGGCTGGTTGTTAGTTGAACTGGGCTAAGAATCATTCGAGTTTTCTCGTATCCTTGCACATTCCACAATCTTCGCCCATTCTTGTTTACCCACCACGGACTTCTCCTTAATATTAAAAAAAAATTACAAGATCGTGTCTTTTCAGCCGGGGTAGTGGCATTCGGCCTAGACCCGAGGATCTAATCTAAACGGAGTAGCCGAGTAAGGCGATCAGCGTGACCATACGGAGTAGATTGATGACATCGGTAAATACTGCGTACATCTCTCCCCTCTGCGCACCTGTCAGGTCAGACAAGTGAAGTTCCTCCCGATAAGGTGGTCGCCTTCTGCCTTAGCATGTCGACAGTTCAAGCTCTCATTCAGACGGACCGGCTGCGTCTGGATGGTGAGCTTGCCATTCCTCTATGTTCTCTAGCTTTGGCTTCCACAGTCCTATTCTTTCTTTATTCCATCCTAGAAGAGGACACTGGAATCCCTCTGGTGCGGGATACGGGCAAAAGCCGGTTCTCACTGTCGACATTCATCGCATATTTCTTCAACGCCAACACGGTGTTGCGAGAGGCTTACGACACGGTTAGTCACCCTTCCCAGTCCAACTCGAATCTAAAAATTATAACTCCTGAAATGCTGCAGCACCTGAAACGTGGCCGAACATGCCGGATACCGGATAAGAGCTTCGGGACGATGGTCATTCTGCCGAACTGTTTTATGCGATGGATGCTATCCCAGCCGCAAAATGTCCTCGGGTCACGCGAGGCAATCGTAGAGACAGTTCAGGCTCGGTGGACCGTCGGTCACTCCAGATATTTTACCGAAGAGTGGCACACAGCATTTCTTAAGCGGTCTATACGTGCCTTGATGGATACCGAGGTCCCTCGGTTTCAGGAAGAGCTAGAACGGAGCATATCCAGTGTTTTTGGCCGTGATGACAAGAATTGGAAAGAGGTCAATCTTGCCACATCGATCAAGCATATCCTCGTTCGGTCTACCTCGCGATATATTGTGGGATCTCCGCTCTGTAAGCTTTGCATGTTGCTGTTGCTTGTGGGACGTATAGCGCTAATGCGAGAATAGGCTCTGATCCAGGATTTGTCCGATGGACTCTGGTGTTTATGGAGGTTATTACTCCCATCATCGAAGTCCTGCGACCCATCCCTCAGATCTTTCATCAAATAATCGGTCGGATCCTCTTAGTTCCGCGGATTATTGTACTCCGAAAGCTGAAGAACCTACTGCGTCCGACGTACGAGGAGCGCCTTAGAGGGCTTCGAAATGGAGATAGATCAGAAGGGGAACCACAAGACTTTCTTCAGAAGATCATGCGACATCTCTACGAGAGCAACAGTCCCGATCTCAACCTTCATTTCGTCACGATCCACATCATGATCTTCATGCTGGCTGCCGCGGTACAGCCATATATGCTCACCCCGCACGTGATTTTTGATATGCTGGACTCGGACGCGGAATTCGGAACGATATCCCAGATTCAGGAGGAACTGAACGACGTCTATGGCGAAGCCAGAAAAGAAGAGCCTCGTTGGACAAGGAATGACGCATCCCGGCTGATCAAGCTCGACAGTGTCCTCCGAGAGTCACTGCGAATTAACACGCTAGTGAGCCACAGCATGCCACGAAAGGTGATGGTCGATGGTCTCAAAACGCCTGATGGCTACACCTTGCCCAAAGGCTCGACTGTGTCTCTCCTGGCCAGGACGGTCCAGACGGACCCCGATATCTACCCCGAGCCTGAGAGGTTCGTGCCGTTCCGGTTTGCTGGGCCAGACGGGAAGAGGTTAGCAGTCACCTCATCGGAGTTTCTGGCTTTCGGACACGCAAACTATGGATGTCCCGGTCGTTTTTTGGTAGCGGTGGAGCTGAAAATGCTACTTGCGTATCTCTTCAGACATTACGAGGTTGAGTTGCCGGTGGAATATGGCGGCAAGCGGCCGCCGGCTATATGGATCACTGATTTGAAAATTCCTCCTCAGAACGGGAGAATCCGACTCAAGAAGAAGGCGCTCTATTAATGGTATGGTTTTGCCCAACGTGCAAGCAATTGGTAGAGGATATTGGCAGATGTTTTACGACATAATGGTTAAAGGTTTTACATACCTCATCAAGTTCGAATAGCTCATGGTTTTGATCCAAGCAACAACCTGGAGACTTCTTGATGATTTTCACGTTTTTTGTCTGTAGATCCCGTTCGCTGCAGTTGTTTGAAGTGACACTGACGAGCTGGACGTCGAAGCTCCAATTTATCCTCGAAACCCGCGGGGGACTGTGTGACCATAATGTGATACATCCACTGCGGTCGGAAAGACCAGTTTCGCCTCCTGGTCAGTGGGGATGTCTCAGATGAAAATGATGAGAGAGTTTGGGTGGTTGATCATTGAGAGAACCAAAGCTGGGATAGTCAGAAACAAACATGGAAGGTCGCTATGATTGGTGCTGAGTTGACATCGTGATGGAATCCCCTGAAAAAGAACCACATCGAAAGGCGGTCAGTCGATCTGCCGTGTCTTGTCACTCTCACTGCTTCTGTCAAGGTTTTATCTTATCTTTTTGGTGACGCGACGCGACGCAATGCAACCCACAACCATTCACGACCACAGACCAAAAAAAGCTGAACAATTCTCCAGGAAAATGATGCTATGCAACTCGTTTGGTTTTCTTCCGGAAATATATCCGGTCTATTTCACACTGCATCTCGTAAGACCATTCTAAGATTGTTGTATTACCCTGCAGTAGCGATATGCTTGGCATCCTTCTCCCAAACGTTATGTTTTCGGTGCCTAGCAGCCTCAGGCAGCATATAGGCACTCATAAGAAACACCCAGTAGTACTACACGCACTACAATCTTAAGCCTGCTGGCCCTTTGTGTAATGCTCATCGTGGAGTTCCAACTAAATTGGATTTCTTTCATATCCATGAGGGTACATTGCGATCAGCAAGCCTTTGGCCAACATTGGATGCACTTTATGCGTAGAAATATATCATTCACCGGGTACCAACTAACGCCCGGCATAGAACATCAAAAGTCAGAACAAACAAAGCCGAATCCATGCTCATTCATCCCGAGCAAATAATGCCAAAATCTCATCCCGTTCCCAGGCATCAGCTACATCCAACGGCGTAGCTCCATCCTTATTCTCCGTCCCCGGATCCAGCCCTAAATCTACCAGCAATTTGAAAATCATGACATCGTGGTCCTGAAGATCTTCCCAATCCTCCTCTCGACTCGCAACCGCATGAAGCAAAGTATCTCCAGCATTGTTCACAGCATGAATATCATGCGCTGTAAATATATCCCGCATGTCATCAAGATCAGGCGCAATGCGACTCTCTATGTCGCTGTGATAGCATCGTATTCTCCGGACATACGCGAATATAGGAGTGTTGCCTTCGTTGTCGCGAGCTTCGCGGCTGCATCCTGCGTCGACGAAGGTCTGGTAGAGCTCTTTGTAATCGAGGAAAGAGACATCAGTCTCATTCTGCTTGCCGAGGGCTTTCCTTGCCGGCCGTTCTTCCTCGCTGTTTTGCATCAGTCCTGGGATTATGCAATGTAACGCTGTTCTGCCGTCCGGAAGGGGTTCAAGTGGATCCGCGCCCTTGGCAAGCAGCTGTCGAACCATCTGAGTAGAGGGTATGTGGTAGTCCTCCTCCGGAGGCTCCGACAGATTGGTTAGACCAGTCAGGGCAGAATGGAGAGGCGTCAGGCCATGGTTATTGCGTGCTGTTGAGGAAGCGGCGTGATTGAGAAGCTCCATGACGACTTTATCCAAACCGGAGCAGATAGCATAGTGAAGAGCTGTTGATCCTAAATCGTCGATGGCGTTGACGTTAGCACCTGCACGAATTAGCTCTACCGCAGAAGACTCTTCATTTCGCGGACTTCTGGCGAGACGGAAGTGGTATTCGCCAAAGATACAGGCTCGTAAAAGAGGTGTTTGGCCATTTTTGTCTCTTGTTTCGATACCATAGCCCGCTTTGGCAATGGGGGTTACCCGTGCATTCAAAGCGCAGATCTCGTGCAAGACTGACGATGTCCCGTCGTAGAGTGGGTGATGCGGGTCTGCGCCATACGCAAGTAGAACCTCCATGAGTGTCTCGCTCTTCCCAGCGGCGTGCTTGAGTGGCGTCTCGGGCTTGTTAGCTTGATAGAACTCTTTGGTTGTGTACATAACGTTAGGGTCGGCGCCAGCTTTGAGCAGTAGCTCTAACGCAGCAGGGTTCTGGCCGGTTATCGCGGATGCTACCACGGGCTTGTCCTTCACTGACGCACCGTGATCTAGAAGTCTTTGAACAATTGAGACGTCTCGTTTGCTCTCTAATGCGTTCTGAAGTGGTGACATTTCGCCCTGGGCTGAAGAAGAATTGACGTCTGCCCCACAACCGAGTAAGATATCGAAAGCCTCATCACACCAGAGACAGATCTCATACGCATCTGGTCTTCCCGCTTGCAATGCAGTCTGTAGCGGGGTTTTGCCCTTGTTTAGGAGCTCGGTGTTTGCTCCTGTCTCCAGTAATATGGCAAGCGCTCGAGGGTACCACCAATATTTACCCGTGGCGAGTCTATGCAGGGCACTGGAGTAGTCGAGCTTCCTGCAGCCCTCTCTAGAGTTGATGCACGTTTCTCCACAGGGGAGGCGCACAGCACTTTGTATCAGCAGTTTCACCATTTCAAGGTTGCACAGATGTCGTTCAGTAGCAGTGTCAAGGAGTGACGGCAGGATGCAGTGCAAATTCGGAATGTATGGCAACAAACACCGTGCCATTGATAAGAGACCCCATTGGAGAGAAAACTGAAGGGCTGATGTTCTGTCTTCTTCAGTCAAGTTAACTTCGAATGAGCACAGTAACTCTTCTGTTAGCCTCACATTTCCGGTGGAAATCACGCGCTTCAGGACATCCTGTTTATCCGATGATTTTGACATTGTGCCGAGAATCATAGACAAGCTTTCACGAGAAGAGGTCAATAAGGCTTCTCCAACGGGGTCTGAATCGATCAGTCCTGGACTGTCATCAGTCGAAAGAATTTTCAGAGTCATTAATCCTGCTAACTCATCCACAACATCAAATGACCCGAGAAGTAATGCTGTCTCCGAAGCTGTACGTTTGTCGTTGTCTCGCTGGGCCGGGTCGGCTCCAGCTGCGAGGAGAACCTGTACAACCTCTCGAGCAGATGGAGAATCTTCTTCGCTGCTTATTACAAGTCCGACACTTTCGAGCTTTTCGATCTTATCGTCCGGGCGCTTTCCAGCATGCGCTTCCGTGGATTCATAGGCCCTTCTCCTTTTGCGCGGAATTGAGAGTTGATCAAACTCAGCAACAGCATGGAAAGGTGTTCTTCCATGTCTATCACGGATATCGACTCGCGACCCTGCATCAAGTAGAAGTTTAACGGATTCGTATCTCCCGGATTTGGCAGCTTCATGCAGCGCTGTTCGACCCCCCACGCTTATATCATCCACCGTTAAGGACTGGGCCACGTAAGCCTCGAGCAGGAGACCTACAGAATTTGGCTGCCCTGCTTCCGCGGCGTAGTGAAGAGCTGTTTGTCCCCGGATGGTCTTTGCTTGGATATCTGCGCCGTGGTCCATCAATTGTCGGGTATTGAAGTCGGAAGTGGCAGCTGCAAGATGCAGAGGAGTAACGCCCTGATTATCTCGCGCATTTATATCAAAACCCAGATCGGGATGCAGCAGAAATTCGAACCATGTCACCGTCCCTTGTTTGGTGGTTTCCCTTCTTCCTGTGTCAGGATTCGCAGCAGCAAGATGTAGGGCAGTTCTCCCCTGATTATTGCGCAGATTGAGAGGTATGTTTATATCAATAAGAGCCTCTGTGCTATACCTTGCCCCTCGCCATGAACCGTGTATGCTATCGTGGAAGACCGAATTACCGTCATGGTCAAGACTGTTGATATCGGCTCCCGCATCGATAAGCATCTTCAGAATCGAAACTTGTTCGACGCTTGTTGCTGCGTAATGTAATACTAGATTTATCAGCTTTTAGCGTCAGCAGGAAAGCCGATAGAGCATACCTGATTTTCCTTGAAAGTCTCTTGCCTTTACATCCGCACCGAGCCGCAAGAGGTCAGGTATGTATTTCGCTTGATGCGTAGATAAGCTAGAGAGCAACGTGAGCAACGCTGTGCGGCCACGATGATCCCTAGACTCTAAGTCTGCTCCATGCTTCAGGAAAAGGCTCAGATCTTCGTGTTGACCTTGTGAAGAAACATGCATGAGAAACTCGGAAAGCGCTGCGCGTCCGGCATAATTCTTGATATTCAAGTCACTCAAGGAGACCCAAGTCTCCTCGTCTTTGTGTTTCCATAATCTGCACCAATTCTGACAGATATAGTGCAGAGGTGTGTTCCCTTGCAGGTCCTGCTTGTTGAAGTCGGCTTTGAGTCGGGAAAAGATCATCGAATCCACCACAGAACGCTCCTGGGCGGCTATATGAACCGGTGTCATCCCATCTGTCTTCCTGGCGACATCAATATCAGCTCCGGCCTGCACAAACAACTTTAGGCATTCCTCCAGCTGACGATTCCTTTTAATCTCATGAAGCGGGGTTCCTCCATCCAGATTCTCTAGACAAGGGTCGGCGCCGTTCTCAAGAAGTGAAGAAATAAACGCAGCGGTCCTTTCGTTCATGTTGTCATTGTGGAAGTCTGCCCACGCAAATAGTGCCGACCGTCCTTTGTGGTCAGTAGCATTGACATCACAGCCTGCCTTGATAAGCAGTTCCAGCACCTCACGACTTCTTTCGTTACAGTGAGTCCCTCTCATGTGATCAAGCCCAAAAAGTTGAGCCCAACCATGGACGGGTGTGAAACCCATTTTTTGTATGTCGATTTGCTGTGACACATCAGATCCATCGCTTTTTGTTGGCTTGTCTAGAGATCGGATGTTGAAGTCTGCGCCATTTTCTAACAGCATTTGAACTATTGCGGTACATTGATATTTAGCCGCAAGATATAAGGCTGTTTTTCCTGTGCCATTATAGTCATCAATGCCGCGGCGCACTTCTTCGTGCTCCAAAAGAAGGCCAACTATTTGAGCTTGGTTGTGTCGAGTTGCAAGATGAAGAATGCCTTGGCGCAATGTTGATGGATAAATGTAGGGCTGCAGCTCTACAAAGGTCTGAACATGACCCAACCGGCATGCGTATAAGAGGGGCGTTTCTCCTTTGTCAAAGTCGCCATATCTTCCCCTGTAACCTCCTGATTCCGTTGGCGTCTTAGCTTGTACAGCAGCAAAAGGGCTCGCTCCCACGGCCAATAAAACACGTACGACCTCTGCGTGGTTCAGCTTTGCCGCGTAATGGATGGGTGTCATCATATCATCATCAACCAAGTCATGTCGAGCATTGTGGTTGAGGAGTGTCTGCGCAACTTCACTATATCCCTCCATAGCAGCATGGGTAAGAGGCGTTCGATTGTAATCATCAAGAGCTTCCGTGTCTGCACCGTTCGCAAGTAAATGCTCGACATAATCTTGCAGACCACTGTGTGCCGCAACATGCAAAGGAGTCGAGTCCGTAAGGTCAGTGAGTCGTATATAAAGGCACAGCCTTTGCCACGATGCAAAAGTGGCAGGTTCATTGAAGAATGCATCTAGAAAAGATAGAAAGTCTTCTGTTGGCTTGAACATGTAAGCATGGTACAGCCAGTTCTTTGCCGCGTATTGAAGAAAAGGGTATCGCTGCCACAAGGCTCTGCTGTCAGGGAATGTTTTCGCGGTAAATTGGTTCAATTCTCTGAGGCAGCAAACAGTGACATATTTCACACAACCGCGCGCAATATTCTCATGGGCAATCTCCGGATCAAGGACAGCAAATTCTCTATCGACTGCTGCTTGCTGAATGTGGCTCACGTCGCGGTTGAGTAGAAACTCGGTCAGCGAGTGATGGATGATCTGGATTACTCCATCCTCACAGACTTCCAACAAGGGCCCACATGTGCTACGAATGGCAATTTTCGCAGGTTGGTCCGCGGAAAGGCCACCGCGATCGGGCAATGAGTCGATGATTGTCGAGAGTTCAAGCAGACGCAGCGGTCGCGCTGAGTATACAATGTATTCCAAAACCAATCGCTGGAATTCCGCTGTGGTTTGAGATCGAGCAGCATGATCACGCAGGATGTTTGTGTACATGCTTCCTAGGCCATCTGGTAGCTGGTTCAATTGAGATACAATGGTCGTCGGGTGGAGAAGCAGCTGATCAGTGACAAGGCGTGCATACAGGAAAAGTCCCTTTCCTCGGTCGCATATTGCCTTCTTGATTTCTCCTGCTTCCTCTTCAGCCAAGGTGACCTCGGATTCCAGCCTCTGAGTAATGTATATGGCAATATCTCTGTCCACATTACGGCGATCCAGCCGGAGATCAAGAAGACAGGAGCCCCCAAGATGTTTTTCCAAATGTGGCACCTGACGACTAGTAAGGATCAACTTGATGGACTTCGGTGAATTCCGCCCTAAATTGAGGAGATCCTGCAAAAAGTGATCGTGGCCCGACTCCATTTCATCCAGTGCGTCCACGACGCAGTAGACTTTGGGCATTGCCGCCAGGGCCGAGGAAAGGCATTTCCAGATCCCACCGAACGGGACCTCCTGCACGCCCCGGTTTTTGCTTTTCAATTTCTCTAGCATCGACTGAAGAATGGGAGAGTGATCCAACAGCCCGTGGCAGAAATCCCGTGCTAGTGACTGTGGAGTTCGATTCGCCTCGATGATCTCTCGGAAAAAGAAGAATAGAACCGGCGCGTCTCCTCGTCGCTGCAGCCTTCTGACCATACTGGCCGCAACTACAGACTTGCCACTTCCTGGAATGCCCCTGATCCAGAGGTCGCCGACTGTGTCGGTCTCACTCCATCGACGATATTGGTCGGTCTCCAGGATCCATTCTCCCGTGCCGGTCGCATGGGAGTTGAGATGCTTACGGTACTCGCTCGCTGGCGAAGTCGTATCGGTCGGGGATAGCCATGTTTTGATCTCCTGGACAACATGTGGCGGTTCGCCGTTGTTCTTGCCAGGGGTGCCTGTGGGCTTTCCGTTAGTAACGACACCGAACGGGAATGTTGGAGGTTGTCAAATGTCAACACAGCCTACCAGGACGAGGAATTACAACATAATCATTCACGTCATCGCCAGACTCATCAGACATGGTGAGCGGGAACAATAAAGTAGTTGATAAGGAGAAAGTGGCGGAAAGGCCGTCATTATCGACGAACGTCTTTTGCATTAGTTAAACTAGCACGGTCATCTGACTCATGCCAACACTATGCATATTCTAGGCTTGTGATTGGCTCAATCTGGCGGACTCCCAAGACATCCTTAAAAAAGTTGAATCTCGCCACTATTCGCACGCACCGGATTCTTTGTGTTTCTCTTCTATCTTCTTATCTTTTTGGGGAAGCAACAAGAGTAAAATTGATATAAATCATGTGTAAGAACCAAGTAAAAAGACGGCTTGAAAGTGTCTGTAAACCATTTAATTAAGAAATTAATCATATACCAAGGACAGAAATGATTAACTGATCCGCGCTGGAATGCTAAGATCCTGGACATGTGTTTACTGCTTTTCTTCATTCATTATTCTACTGTATTTTCCTGGCCAACTAAAACAGAGAAAGTAGGTATAGTCAATCTGGTTGGCGTTTGTGTAGCTGTATGATCGCCATTTCCTCCTAGAACGGGTTGTCGGGGAACATCTTGACTTCTATGGAACAATGAACGAAGAGAATCACATATCTTGTATCTCGAGAACCCTATGTAATCTAAACTCAGAACATATGCGGTGGAAATCTGTAAATAGATTGAACGCCCCTTAGGGAGGTCAAGGAAGAAAAAGATGTTTCTATGAAACCTCTATAAACATCACCCCATGTAAAAAGTCGCGAGCAATTAGTACAACCAACTACTGCCAGCCCATCACAACATTCCTATCCCTCCACCAGATACCACACCAAACCCTCGCACCAATCAAGCCTGGCGCTTCTCCTTACCACACTTCTTCAAGCACTGCTCAACCTTGAGCGCCATATCGGTAGGGATCGCATCCCGAACCTTCTCGATATCCTCACCAGCAATACTCTGTCCAAAGGTACGAGCAATAGCATCATCGCTGAATAGGAATGTCTGCTTGGCCACCAGTCCCACAGCAAATTCTTCCGAGTTGAAGGCGGCCGTGAAGTTGGCGGGCTCACAGTTGGGGTTGATCTGCGTGTGAAATGAGCCGGCCGGGTAGACGGTTACCGTTCCGGGCTCGAGCTCCACGCGAATAGTTCGCTGTTTGCCTTCGGAGTCAACGGCGGCTACCTCAGGGACCATCTGAGATAGGATATGTCCCGAGGAAAGGGAGAAGATCTCGGTAGCCCGAGGGTGGAGATGGATGAAGCTCATGCTACATCCTGTTGGAACAGGTAAGTAGGGCGGACATGCTAGGGGATAGGTGTCAACGTACCTGGCAAATCACCGATACTCAAAGAGACACCAGTGCCAGTTAAGGCTGGGAAGTTCCCGTTGGTGGCAATCGGCAGCTCATCGGAGCCGAACTTGAACAGGAAGTCCTCATCCTTTAGAAGCTTGTAACGCTCAGCGGAACTAGACAGTTAAATTAGAATGTTTTTACTCTGACTGGAATTCCGTTAAGATACTTGTCCGCGAGTTTCAGTTGAGCGGTCTTGCTGAGCTCGACGGTTGAGCGCTTGGTGATTTGTTGAGGTGCTGCGTGGGCAAGGGCGGACATCACCGCGATGACAGAGCACACAATGGTCTGGGAATGCATGATGGCTGGATTTGTAGACGATTGATTTGGCTTTGGAAGTAGAGACTGGGATTCAATATATTTCTGAGCTGGTGTTCTTGAGTAAGGAAGAACCAAAAGTCCTGGTCCTTAAGGCCCTTATATACCCATGAACCTGCTCGTTTTTGCACATCATTGTTGAAGTCATTGCGGCGCTGTATTCAGATTAGTGGTATGCTTCAGCCTTGCTCCTCCTAAGCAAACCAAGTATTTGGCATACGCACCGCTCAGCCTCAGTTTTGGCCTCGAGTGGGCCCATCTTACACGATGGCCACAGCAGCCACGTTGAATGACCAGAGCCTCAACCCAGGGAGAGAGTAAACACAGTGAACAGCAAGTGGATGGATATCGATGGAACTGCCTCGTATTGCGTGCGGAATTGCTGCGCGCTGCCGATTGAGCGTATTAGTCATACGACGCGGCAGTCGGGCGAGACCCACTTTGTGGATACAGTTCACGCGAGCTTATCGATAGGCTCGCTTGAGCCGTTTCATAATGTGGGTCTGCCAAGGCCTGATTTATAAGCAGAACGATTCGCGCAATTATAAATATCTTACAGTAATCTGCTTTCTATAAAAAATTTAACTTTCTTTCTTATTTCTTTATTACCGGTTTATTAAAAGCTTTTTAAATGATTCTAAAGTACTGTTATCGCAGAAGGTAGGTATCCTATTGCTGG
>JANFQY010000407.1:0-20649 GCA_025592935.1 Aspergillus ostianus | reverse complement strand
AAAAAAAAAAAAAAAGAAAAGAAAAGAAAAAGAGAAGTGGAGAAACAGAAAATGTTTAAAAAAAAGATATTTCAGGTTGATCGGGGGACAAGGACACAAGATGAAACTAGGCGTAGCAGAACTGGGGAGGCGAGGAAACGAGATCATGAATGAGATGGAACGAATTCAGTAGAATGAAGAAATAGACGGGACAAGATGATGGACGAGAGAGGAGGGAAGAGAGAAAAAGGAGACAAGAAAAGAAGAAAGAAAAGTAAAATAAAATAAAAGGAAATGCAGCTTGCTTCTTCATCTCCCCCATCACATCAATCAATCAATCAATCAATCACATTGCTATCTCTTCAATTCGACCTAACCTAACGAGATCATTAAGATAAAGACCAGGGGGAAAAATGTCATCACCTCGTTTAACTATGCGGCATCCGCTCCATTAATACTCATCTGATCAGGGTTGTATCGTCGTCGTCGCATCGGCGCCTTCTTCCTCTTCGCAATCGCCGCGTTCTGTGCGCTTCCGCCAGCAGCACCCATCTCGGTATCGCCCTCGTTGTCGGCCGATCCGTGAAACGACTCGTAGCGAGTCAGCTCGTCAAGCTCGGTGATGTCGGTCGGTTTCATTCGCAGCCACTTCATGCGGGGTCCCGACCGAGACCGCTCTGACACGCGAAACCCGTAGATTCGGGACTCGTAGACCTTGCCCTTGCCGAGGCCCGGGCTGAAGTTCACCGTCCGCATGCCGTTGATCTCCGCGGGCTGATTGGGAGGAGGCACTTCGGCCGACACCTGGTTGTTCAGGCTAGGCAAGGAGGATCGGGGGGGTGGCATGGCCAGGGGGTTGTCCCATTGAGGTCTGATGTCCAGGTCGGGGAACGTCATGAAGAACAGGCATCCGAACGTGGTGCCGAAGAAGGCCCCGTCCACGGAATGGAATCGGCTGTTGGGCGGCGTGTACAGGTCCTGGCAGCTGGGGCAGAAAAGTTTCACGGTCTCCTGGCCAGGAGTATCGGAGCGGCCCACGGGCAGAACTTTGCAGCCGCTGCAGTTCACGCGAGGGCAGACTCCAAAGTGCTGCATTTCATACTTCTCGAGCATCTGCTGGATTCCGGGCCGCGAGGTGATGTATCGCTGATGGATCAGTCCGTAAAGCAACTCGGCCGAGCTCTCGATCACGCTCAGATCACTGGCCACGCGCGTATGCCGGCGGTCGTTGGCCCTTCGGTAGCCAGGGGGCTTCTCGTCGCCCAGAATTTCGTCATCGTCATCCTCTTCTTCTTCCTCTTCCTCCTCGTCCTCATCCTCCTCCGGTTCCACGTCGAGGATCATCTCGAGGGCCTCCTTGTACATGGGCACCTGCGATTGCAGACCCGTCAGGTTGAAGTCATCCTCGATGAAATCCTCCGACACTTCCGCGAAGAACTCATGGCCCATTAGGGAGCAGAACGAGGAGATCCACGACTCCGGGGCGCCTTCCGACGACGACATATCGAACGAGTCGGATGCGGCTGACGATGGCGTTGATTCAGACAGTTGACTCAGATCCAGCCTGTCTAGGCCGTCGGCCAACGCCGAACCTGTCTCTCTCGACACGTTGCCGAGATGGTGATGAAAACCGGTTCGATATGCTCTCGGAAAGAGACTGCGCGGGCTGCAGACCTGTACCGATTTCACGGGCGGTCCGGTATATCAGCCTTTGAAGCTGCAGAGAGGGACAGAATTAGGGGAAGCTTGTCGTAAGGTGCACGACCGTCGGGATTTGTCGGGAACTGGGGATGGAAGGCGATTGCGTCTATCCGGAAGCCTGAGGGGTCATGACAAGGTGCGGGCCGGCGGGTTATTGTGCGATGATAAGAGGCGTTGGCGGAATAGCAATGGCTGTACAACGGTGACTGTCTTCAACGCGGCGTCGAAATTACCGAAAAGCACAGTTTCCAAGTGACGAGCAAATTGCAGTTAGAGGGGGGGGATTTTTTTTTTTTTGAAGGAAATGGGAAAGGTGGTGGTGCAGTGATCGATCGACGGAGTCGAGGGGTCTCCGAAATTAGGTTTCGTGGGGCGGTGGGAGAAAAGTGGCTGGTCCAGAGATGGGACGAATGGCGTCGCGCAGCAGGTGTTAAGGCGCCGTTCGATACAGAATGATCAGGACAAGAAGGGCGAAAGGAGTGGATTCACAGGCGGTCGGTCACCAGTTGGGACAGGACGAGACAGAGAAAGCTGGAGACAAGGAAGAAAGTCCAGCGAGGTTGCCGTCCCCCCGTCACGTGCCCCGCCTGGGGAGGAGGCCTGGATCTTCAGGCGCGCCCAATCTAGGCCTGGGGCATCCATCATATCTACGCAGATCTAGAGACGAGCAGAGGCGGAGGAGGACCCGGTTCAGCAGATCCTGGCCAACGCAGTAGGTATTATATAAGGCAAGGCAAGACAAGAACCAAGTGTGTATATACAGACAACATTAAAACCAAGCGCCCTTCAGAATAGATCTCGGATGACCCGAGCGAACTCCCCTTCATCCCCCAAAACGCCAGACAATCCTTCGCCCGTGTTTTGAATCTCTCCGTCGTGACCAACAAAATTGTTCATGCCATCGTGGCCCGCGTTGGGTGCAATGAAATTGCCGAATCCCCCAACCGCCTCGAATAGATTGGTGAGCTCCTGGCTCATTTGCAATCCGTTCAACGGACTATTCCCCAACTCCATCGCATTCACGGGCCCGTACATCGCGATATCCTCGATTGGATGACCGGCTAAGCCGGCCATAGCGACCGCTGCCGTCGAATGCGGATCGTTCGAGTCAGACCCGAATGGACGCACCAGCATGCCCAGTCGCTCGCCGATTTTGCGGAGCCCTTTGATGGTCTTCCACAATCGTTTCGACACGTACGATTTTGTACTGAAGCCATTGACCAGGTCAAGCGCCATGTAGAACTCATCTCGCACTTGCCGGTTGAATACACTCGGTGCATGGCACACGGCCAGGAAGAGAACAGCCAGCGCAGCGACAAGGAAGTAGTTGAAGGTGATCTGTTGGGTGCGGTAAATGTCAGAGGTCTGGTTCAGCCGGGTCAGTACGCGGACCGTGTCCTTGGCGACGTCCACCACCGTTTGAGCATGTCCTTTGTCCTCAGCGATACTGGCCGCTGAATGAAGGACCGGACGATAGATGAGGATGCGAAGCTGGTTCATGCGCAGGTACACCAGCACCCGCAATCGTCGAAGCCCCCGACTAGCTGACTCGTGCTTGGGAGACTCCACGGGATAGAATTTGAGAGTGTCTGGCACCTGCTTGTACCACTGGAGAATTTGATAGTCCAGATAACCAATCTCGTCCCGTCGCACGTCGGTCGTTCCCTCCGAGCCTAGCCCGGAGTACCAGATTTTGGAACTAATGCGGTTATATGAAACCATACACCCCAAGTAGGGCATGGATGCATCCTAGTCCGGTCAACACGGCTGGTTTCTATCTTGGTATCACATTTCAGAACTTACCGGCTCAGGTAGGTTGGGATCGATGTCCTCGTCTTGAATAACGAAGGGCAACCCAGTTCCGAAGCTCCAGCGCCTGTCCAGGGTGTAAATGGCCCAGAAGATTCGGACGATTTCCGGCCACTGCTCCTCATCCGGAAAAGATTTAGCCAGCGCGTCTCGTCGGTGTAGGCCCATCTCGAGACACATGCGCGCTGCAAGGCCGATGACGCGGTAGGCCATAGCGTCGTCATCAGTGTGGAAATGATACGTTGCCTAGCCGTCGTAGTCAGAACCTATTCACTACCAAATTATGAAATACATACCGCCATTCCTAAAAGCTGTATTGAGTTGATATTCAGCGGCTCCCAAAGTTTAGCTTCGATGACGGGCTTCACGCTCAGATACAGACGCTGACCGAGGTCGCTCTGCCCGCCGCCCTCCACAATTAGCGTTGTCGCAAGGATCATCTTCAAAATATTTGTATTATCATCCTGAAGACCGTCTGATCCAGGAAGTCCCCGCTGGGCAAATCCAGTGCGGGTTGCGGCTTCCATGAATGTGTAGAGCAGGTTAACCTGACGGGTAATCTTGTCGATCTCTACGAGCGGGTACATGATGCCAATTTCTTCTTCGTAGATCCGACAGAGACGCAGAGCATCCTCTCGATTGATGGCCCATATGGGATCCTTGGTCGGGTGTATAGAGGGGACCAACGGAGCCACACGAGGAGGCGATCCGGCGGGCGTAGCATGCGCGGTGGTAAGGTCATCCGTGATGACCTCTTCTGCGGGGGCGATGCCCATGTTCTGCAGACTAGACCTTGCCACGTCAAAGTTGAAGGCAGAGCTCGTGGGCCCTTGGAACCGGGGGTGTCTTATGCGTGGTTTGGGCAGGCCAACTTGCATCGGGGTGAAGACCGATTGCGAGCCATCTCGGGAAAAGTTCTCGAGCCCTGGGGAGCCGAGAGAAGATCGTTGGGAGCGGAGATCGTTGAGGCTAGTAAAGAGGCTGTTGACCTGGTCTTGGAGAGCGGTGATTTGGTCTTTCATTGACCGGAATTCCCTGTTGGTAGTTGATGTGTATGTTAGCGTTCAGGTCCGGATGCCGGGAGAGCAGATAACGGAAAGGAAACGCACTCGGAGTCCTTGAAATTGTTGTTGCAACAATTCGGCGCATATCGGCCTAGACTCGTGTTAATGACGACATTTGTATGTGCGAGGATGCACTCTCGGACGGAGAAAGCATCGCCAAAGGGGGATTTGCGCACATTCAAGATTGAGATGCCCACAGCGCTGGCATGGCACTTGACCATTACACTTGATTTTGCGACGCTTGCATTCATTACTAACAGGATCCCCACCAGTGGTCAGCGCCAATCTTCTCTGGATATCAAGACACTCGGGGAATCTAGATCCGGGGTCATACCAGGCGATGGAGATGTAGCGATTCCGCTTGGAGCGCGTGTGGGTTCCGTTGGCTTGTTCCGCTTTCCTTTTGGCGCTGTCGCCAGCCTCGGCGGGATTTGGCTCGCCTGATAGCGGCCGGGACGGCGTCACGTCCACCTGAGGGGACTCTGAAGACATCGCGACGGATTCTTGGGGAGGAGAGAAGCGGAGTTGGAGCGGAAGGTGGCAGCGACAGGCGCGGAGAGATTCCTTTCCCTTTCCCGTCCGTCGACGGCCGCGCGGGGTTTTCCGTTTTCCCCAGACTTGGCGGGTCGATTGACGTTTATCGTTCCAGCGTTTCTCCCAGAGATCGTCCAAGGCAGGTACTTCATTTCCCTTCGAGAAGAATCCTGGTCAAGGACTGGCTGCCCAGACAATGCGCCAGTGTCCCGGAGGCCAGTTCTTGCGGGGGAGATCGGATTGACAGCACAATCCCACCACCCCGGTCGGTTGTCTGAACAGGTCGATTGTGAAATCATGCCCCAGCCCTCCTGACAACCTCGCAACAGGTTTCATTCAATCGGTTCACCTCCGTATGGGCCATCAAAGCAGTGAGTTGCTTGATCGTTCGGCGCCCGGAGCAGGTGATTTCCCGACTCCCGACCGTTGCCGAGTTGCGCCCGGATTTCTTCATTCCTTCGAGAACCAGGGACAGCAACATCTGCCAACGCCTTAGTTGGAATGCTTCACGTTATCTCAAGAGTTCGGACTCAATTATCATGTCTAGCCGCACGATCATCCCCCTCTGGCCGAAGCTGGGTCACCACCCAAAGTAAACCTCCCGTGTCTGGTTTCCGCCCTCTTGACATCCTCGACGACGTCAACGTGACTAGATTCCGCGAGAGATGCTTCGCACCCGAACTGCCAATCGTCCTGCCCCACGGGCATTTCGATAATCTTCCTAGCGTAACGCGTTGGTTCCAATCGTCTTCATCCTCGCCCTCAGCGTCACAACTCAACACGGAATACCTGCAACAGCACGGTGGTGACGCTTTTGTCCCGTTGGAACTCACACAACGTGCCCAGCAGGGGCAGTCGGGAGGTGAAGAAGTGGAGTTCCGGAAATTCCACGCCCCTCTGAGTCTCTTCCTGGAGTGGATGCGTGCGGCGGAGACCCAATCGCCGACTGCACGCCTCTATATGGCGCAATGCCAACTGTTCGATCTGCCGCAGACGCTGCGCGATGATTTTCCGGTACCCTCTCTCGTATCACAAGCAGGCCGTGGCGACATATACGACACCAACGTGTGGATCGGATATCCACCCACGTATACACCCCTTCACCGCGACCCGAATCCGAACCTTTTCGTGCAGCTTGCGGGGCAGAAAGTTGTGCGACTGATTTCCCCCAATAAAGGCCAGGCCGTGTTTGCGTCGGTGAGACGGGAGCTGGGAAGAAGCAGCGACCATGGCGCGGCAGCGTTCCGGGGAGAGGAAATGATGCAGGGTCAGGAAAGGACCTTACTCGAGGCGGCCGTTTGGGGCGATGGTATGACTACCTCGAGCCCGTCGTCGTGCGGGGACTGCGAAGGATTCGAGGCGCGCCTGTCAGCCGGCGATGGCCTGTTTATTCCCAAAGGCTGGTGGCATAGCATCAAGGGTGTTGGGGAGGGAGTCACTGCCTCGGTGAGTCTGGCAGACACTGATATTTGGGCTCTTCTAATGGATCTTATAGGTCAATTGGTGGTTTCGATAGTTAGCCCTCGAAGTCGGCAACTGGCAGCAGAACTAGTCTATGACCTTTCCATTACATCGGCTATGGATTCCGTAGCGCCCAAGTAGAGCTCGGCTGGGTCGTGAGAGTTTGGGCTGAATGATTGACGATCGGGACGATTCCTTTCTGCGCTCTCTTGCAACAAATCTTGCTCTTATCCCCCGTCTTCACCCATTTTACCATGCATATATTGCTAGTAGTTACTAGATATACTCCCTTTTAACGATGCGGATAACTATAACTCTATTACATGCGCTTATTAGAATTAGTCCAGGGTAGATGAGACACACCCGTTGTGAACCCAGAGTACGAGCATTGAGAAAAGGAATGGCAGACATTTTAGACACTGATATTGATGTCGGAATTTCAATTACAACATCAAATGAATCGAAGCTATCAATAGATCAATAGTAGTTTAGAACCAAAGACCAAAACTCAAAGCATCCGCGCTAAACGACGATCGTTCTAGAATCCTCCGCCAAATCCACCAGAAAAGAACAAAAAAAAGACACCATTCCCCCAGCATTCAAATACACGTCAGTCAGTGACCCAAGAACCAACGACCACCTTCCAGCACCATCCAACACCAATTACTACCCTCCCTTCAACCTAAATAGAGGACCCGCCACAATCCAAGACATGTACATGTCCTTCTCCCGCGCAACATTGTTCCACCTCATCCTGAATCCGCTGCTGGTCCCGTCCCGCGCATCCACCGCCCTCGCGCATATCCCATCGTCTTCGTCCTCCTCTTCGTCCTCCCTCCACTTCATCCACACCCAATCGCCCGCCCGAGTCGGAGCTTTCTCGATCTTCCATCCTCAGTGTCCCGCTGACCTTGCCACCTCCCGATCCCACCACCCCAAATCCTACGCCACCATGTCGACCGAATCATCCAAAGCCCAAGAACAACAACACCACCAACGAGAAGAGCAACAGCAGCAAAACCAACCCACCACCACGGATACCAGCTCGAACAAGAACAAAGACCAAACGCACCGACCCCTCGCGCTCCCCGACGCAAGCAGCGCCGACTCGCACACCCCGAAACTCGATGTGAGCGGGAACGGCGATTCCACTGTGACGCTGGACCACCTGGGACCGATGGTGGTGAATCAGGACGGATCGCTATCGCGGATCACGAACTGGGCGCAGATGACGGATATCGAGAAGAAGAATACGCTGCGGGTGCTGGGGAAGCGGAATAAGTTGAGATTGGACGCTGTGAAGGCCGCTGGAGGGGGGGCACAGGGACAAGAGTAATTTGAATTGGCCTGTGGTGACTTGCGTTCTGTGACTGCTGTACATATATACTAGAGGCTGGTTGTGCGGTTTGCTATTGTGCATGTAGGGTATTTGGTTTCTTTTGATTACCACTAATGGACTTCGTCTCGGTGTTTATTTACTGCATGCATTCACGAGCCTATCATCATCATCTTGTCCTGCGTTGTTTACACGTTCATGTCATCAGAGTCGTATCAGAATCATAGACAGGCGGTTCCTCCCATCTCCAACATATTCAAGATATACTTGCTTAAGCATCCAAGTACATGGAGCTGTTTGCTACTGGAAGATCCAATCGGCGAATCGTGAAAACACATTGCTGCGCGGCAGTTAGCTTTCAACCCCAACAGACAGATAGGAAAGCAGGGACCGAGTCTGTCCATCTTACCTAGAGGGCTTCGGAATGAAGTTGGCCGTATACGTCTCGATCTCGTCAAGTCCCGTCACCAGGTCAATGGTTTCCAGTTTTTTGATCTCGGTACGATGCCAGAACTTCCAGGAAAAATAAAGAATCGGGAACACTCCGATCATAGTGTAGGAAAAGAAAAAGGTGGGCACGTCCCAATTGCCGGGCAGGAACACCTCGTAGCCACCTACGAATGCCATGACGCTGGTACAGACCAGCGCGATGTAGGCGACGTAGGGCTGGCCCAGACTCTGATAGGGAAGGGTATGGCGGGGAATGCCCTGTGCCATGAGCGCCTTTCTAAAGCGGGTGTATGTGAAGGTTATGACCGAGAAGTTGATCAATTGCGAAGCAGTCATCTACATGCCAGGATTAGAATCCAAAGGTGGGAGATGACCCCGGCAACAAGCCGCCGGCAGACAGGAAAGCACTTACCAGACTCACAAACCACTGTAGGACAACGGCCGCGCTGTTGGACACCTGAAGGAAAGCGAGAAGCGCAATAAGAAGCACGACCCCCACGCAGTAGATGGGAACACCGGTCCTGGTGCACCGGATAAGCACCCGCGGAGCCTTTCCATCCAGCGCAAGCCCGTACAAACTTCTACTGGCGCAGTAGACATAGCTATTGCCAGCACTGAAGGCGGCCAAGAGAACCATGGCGTTAACGATGTGCGGAAGAATGGGAATGTTGAGTCGGTCCATAGCAATCACGTAGGGCGAAGCGGCGGCGCCAGGCAAATCATTGCCAAATGCAGCGGCCATCTTTTCGTCGTTGTACGGGACTAGGATTCCGACGCAAAGGGCTCCCAGGACGAAGAAGGAGGTCAGCCGGTAAAAAATACCGTTGAAGGCGCTCGGCAGCACCTTGCGAGGGTTCACTGTCTCCCCGGCAGCCATGGCCACGTAGTCCGGGCCGGCGATGGTGAAGCTGGCCTGAATCAGACAGGCAAGGAAGCCCAGCCATCGACCAAGATCGCCTGTCTTGTAATACTCTGCAAATGCTCCGGGGTTGTTCCAGTATCGGAAACCGAAGCGGTCGCCCTGAGGGTTGCCCCCGACCATCACGATGAAAGTGAAGAAGATCAAGCCCACGCTGAGCAAGACCTTACTTAGGGAGAGCCAGAACTCTGCTTCCCCGTACCACTGGACCGCAAAGACGTTGAGGAGTCTAAGATATCACATGTCAGAACTGGAGACACTGCCTGCGTGGCCATTGCGGGCGAGGAAACGCACACAAAAAGTACAAGCATGATCACGATGATTGCTGCCACTGGCACCGCATCACTCCAATAGTTGATGATCATACTACATGCGGTGATTTCGAAAGGCACCATGGCGGCCTCGAAGACGAAGAAGTTCCATCCAGCCGCCATTCCGAACGATTCGTCGACGTAGCGACTGGCAAACCGAATGAAGGGCGAGGAAATGGGTAGGTACGTGACCATCTCAGCCAGACCTATTGATCATCCTGGTCTCAGTAAACGCTACACAATAGAAGGGAAGGGGCAGAATCCGGGAGGAGGCCAGGAAGACTGCATGGCTGCAATGGGTTATTCAAAAAACCATCGAAGTCGATAGAGCGATTGGAATGACAATGGGTTGTAGGTAAAGGCGCTTTTTGGAATCGTAGAATTTGCGAGGGAACCAAATACAAGGCCGCTTTGGGTATTCTTTTCTCGTGGGATTGGGGATTGGGGCTTCGCACAAACGGTTATAGCCAGGATCACCGAGCACCTATAACTCAGAGATGTATAAGATTCCATAGGTCCAAAAAAGGAAAGGCATCAGGGCATAAGGCAAGGGTTCCTAAGCCCTGCAGCAACGTGACAGGTCATGGTATGTTGCGTAGGCTCTGGGACCAAGGATCTATTCTCCGCTCTCTTTTACGTCTGGTGGGAAGGGTTTGTTTTCAACGTTTGTCTTCTGGTTTTCTTGTTTGATTCGGAGCATGTAGACCATACTATTTCCAATCTTCTGGCCCGGAAACTTACCAATGGCCGAGGACGTCCGAGATATCGCGGTGTCGAAGGGGCCGGAAGAATAGCAAGCGGGAGCACGAGAACAAGATGCATATCGATAGAAGGGACGAGGACTGACCATATGACAAATGCCAGGAATAAACTTCCAGGACCGCCTTTTCCCAGACTCTTGCCAATCTGGACGTACAACGCCGTACCAATTGTGCCGCCAATACCGATCAATTGGATATGCCTGGGCTTCAACTTGCGGTGGGTGTGGTCGTAGGCTGGTTTAATTGACTCATCGTCAATTGATTCTGCACGACTATCATCTGCCACGTTTTTCTCCGACAAGTTGGCTGAGATTCCGACTCTTTTGGTCAGATTGTCCGTTGCCAGACCAGAAGAATTGACCGCGGGGGATGACCCCACTCCAGGCGCACGCTCAAGATCCGAATTGGAATTGACCATCGTGATGACCACTTAAGGAGATGAGGGTACTCAATGAGACGAGAATATCGTTTAAGAGAATAGAGAAATAATTCATTAAAATGATGGGGTCACAAACATGGGGAAGAGAGGTTGAAAAGATAATGGAGGGGTAAAGAAATGATGGAGTACTTGAGAGGGAAGGCAGGATCAAGAAGAAAAGAGCCGGGGGAAGAAGGAAGAAAAGAAGGGAAAGAAAAAAACAAGAAATGTGCAGACAGACTAGTAACTGGCTAGGCGAGATGTCATTAACTCTAACTAATGTAGCATTAAGCTTGACATGAGGGAACCGAAATAGAGAGGGGGACAGGGAGAGAGCAACAAAAAAAAAAAAAAAAAAAAAAAAGGTGAAAAGGCCGAGAGATTAGAATGCATGCACGACGCACTAATGTAGAAGGGCAAATCAGAAGAGAGAAACAGGCACTTCTGCCTTCAAAGGGAAACCCACAATGGCAGAAGCACATGCTGGGATTCACCAGTCCGGGGGAGTGGGGCCCTAACGATTGCTTCCAGGAATGTACACGGCTTGCAGTCACCCAAGAACTAAAAACTGACTCTTCTCTCTCACCCCGTCTCCTGACTTTCTTTGTCTCAAGGGCGAAAGGCGCATTTTGGATTTAGTGCTGCCTGGCTGTATCACCCATTTCAGACACTTGTCGCTGACGTTGCGTCGGCGGTTTCTGTCCCAGAAAACTTGGCGGGAAGAAAGAATCGTTGTCGTCGTAATGGAGATAATGGGAAATGTCCGACTCGGGAGAGGCCGTTCTGAGATGGCCTCTCCCGTCGTCTCGGAGGGCTTGACTCGAAGAGGGCCCCCCGGATTGCGAAGGACGAGGGGACGACGACGGCTCGGGAGGGGTTCTGTCCGACTGATGTGACGACGACATTGGGATAGAAGTAGAATTTGATATTCTAGAAATTAGTCTGGCAGATGGCAGAGGAGATACGGAGTAGTTAGTTGAACAATTCAAGGGTTGAATCCAAAATGCCTGGCCAGCTGGACGTTGACGTCACGGGTTCTGCACCACGTGAGGTTGCACAGGGGAGCCTGAGGATGCCTTAGATGCCCATTTCCGGTAGCATCGGAAGGGTTCGACCCCGGAAAGAGCTTGATGCTGTTGTACCAGACAAAATCAGCCCCAGATTGAGGTGATTAGATTAATATTAATAATGATCCGGTAGACTAGAGCTGTCTCCCTCTGACCCACGGTTATGCCGACCTCCGATCTTTCCCCCGCCTGCCCCGCGTTGTTTTCTGCCGGGAAACCGAGCAGTCGCAATTTGAACAGTTAACCCAACAACCCCTTTACAATTGACCAACTTGCACAATGTCGGCCCAGGATTCAGGAAAGAAACGCTTCGAACCCAAGGTGCCTGTTCAGCTTGACCCTCCCAAATACGACCCGATCACCGTGGAAGAGTTGTCCAAATGTGATGGTCAGTCTGCCTGCCCACATTGCGTCTTCGGGCTTTCTTTTGCGCGGTTTGTCTGCTGACAATCTATCCATTTTCTTCACAGGCACGGATCCCAATCGGCCGACTCTAGTCGCTATCAAGGGAATAGTTTTTGACGTGAGCAAAAACGCGGCCTATAGCCCTAGTGGGCAATATCGCGGTAGGTGGCTTTTTTACTTCTCCCGCTTCTTCCCATCGCCGGCCCTGCCTTCCGTCCTGTGTTCATAAGACTAGACTGGCTAGATCGATTTGAGCTGACCGAATGCACAGTATTTGCAGGAAAAGACCCTTCTCGGGCCCTGGCCTGTTCGTCCCTTAAGCCCGAGAACTGCGTCCCCGAATGGTATGACCTCGAGGACAAGGAGAAGACGGTGCTAGAAGAATGGTTCACCTTCTTCAGCAAGAGGTATAACATTGTGGGAAAGGTCCAGGATGCTACGAATTACTGAAGTAATGGACGGAAATTTGGATGATGTTTGCTTTGCTTTGGAAGAGTGATCCTGCTGCACTTTGGAAGAAGGCTCTATACCCGCGACGGATGGAAATCATTACAGATGCATTTGAGAGTTCTTTTGCTTTTGGATAAACTCGAATTTAACCATGCCGGTTACTGATTTTAATTACAAGAAAGCATTGGGCGCCATTATATCTCTCTAACTTTTGTCTCCCCGTCCACCCACTAAGCCTTCCCCTTGCGAGTCCTGCGTTGCATCCTCTTCTTGGCGATGATTCGGTTGCGTTTGGCCACCTTATTCTGCTCGTCGGGATCACCGTCTTGACCCTTGTCGTTACTCTCAGATCGCTTTCTCTTCGTCCCATTCTGGGGTCCCTTGTCGTTCTTCGAATCGTCTCTACCAGGCTTGCCCCGCCTGTCCGGTCGTCTTGAGTTTCCGAACCGGCCCGGCTTGCCGTCGCCTTTCTGGTCTTCTTTCTTCGCCTCGCGCGCTTTGGCTTGTAGTTCCATGCGGCGCTTGACGACTTGGGCGTTTTCGATGGCGAATTCAACGATGAGCCGCTTCTTCTTCTCCTTATCCTCCTCGGTGGCGGTCTTGGGAGCCTCGACGGCGTGGCCGTTAAGCCAGCGTAGTCCCATCAGGGCATGACGGTGAGTGTAATACTCGATGAAGCCGTAGCCTCGGCTTCTGCCTGCTCCGCTGCTCTCTTCGATCTTGTTGCCATCCCGACTCTCAAAGACGATCTTAGCCTGTCTCACAACTCCCTGTCCCTTCTGTTTTCTCAATTTCTCCGCTTCTCTCATTTCTTCGGCGGCTCTCTGTTGTTCATCCTTGGAAAGGGGCTGGCGCAGACCAGCCGTAACGTCCTTGGCAAAGCCAACGACAGCCTGTCGAGCGAGCTGTTTCAAATCTTTCGAAGTGACATGGCGTGGGAGATTGCGGATGGCAAGTCGCGTGAGACTGAGATGGAGTGTCGGGTTCTTTTTGATAAACGATTGTCGTTGCTTGTAGCTGTCTTCTCGCATCTTGATCTCGGACGGCGAGAGCTTCTTATAGAGAGATGAGTTCTGGGGAACGGTTCCCTCCGAAAGTAGATACAGACGGCGCTTGTCGGTATCACGGACAAGCCGCCGCGACACACCTTCGTCTTCGAGTTGCGTAGCACGCGACTTGCTGACAGCACGAGAGATCTGCAACACACGACCCTCCATGGTGTATCTGCCGGTCGGGTCGGAGTTTTCGTTTTGCAAGACCGAATGCTTGAACCCGGTGGATGTTTTCTTGTTTGATGTCTTGTCCGCCGCGGCGTGGTCCTGTTGTTTCGGGGCATCGCGCACGCACGCGGCCGCATCCTCGACCTTCCAGAAACATACAAACCCGGTGCCTCGGGGGCGCTCAGTCTCCTGGTCGACGACGATGCGTGCATATCGAAGGTTACCAAACTGAGTGAAGTGATCGTAGAGCGACTCGTCCGTACATGTGAACGGCAGGTTGCGAATAAAAATGGTAGAGGCGTTACGCTCGTCTTCCTTCTCTTCTTCCCCTCCCTCCACGTCCTCATCATCCATATCCATCTCATCCAGGTCAAGGTCTTCATCATCCTCATCGTCCTCATCGTCTTCGTCTTCTTCGTCAGACTTCGCCGCCTCGGCATCATCTTCCATATCGACATCGCTGGATTTCCCGTCGGCATTGTCCTCCTGTTCCTGGCTTTCTTTCTGAAGATCCTCCCATACATCCTTTTTCACGGACCAATCAACCGCCAGTGTTCTCCCGTCGACTTCTTTGCCGTTCACAGCCTCCAGGGCCTTCTCGGCGTTCTTTTTCCCTCGCAGAACAACAAAACCGAAACCAGCGAGTCCCTTGCCCTTCTTCGGGAGAATGGCTTGTTTGACCTTGCCGAAACTTCTGAAAAGGACGGCCAGGTCATCGGGTTCTTTGATGCTCCACGGCAGGTTTCGGACAATCAACTTCGGTGGCAGAGAGGATTCCTTCTGATCCTCCCTCTGCTTCTTCAACTCGATGGCAGCGGAGGACGGGACACTTTTTCCCAGTTTCTCGTCGATTGTTCGGTGGCGCGGTTGGGCGTAGTCGACTCGAATTTTCTTCCCGTCGAAAGTGGACTGGTTAAGCTCCTCCAATGCGGCTTTCGCATCGTCGACGTCGGCAAAGGTCACGAATCCGTAACCCTTGGACTGCTTTGTCTCCGAGTCAGTGACAACAGTGGCATGCTTGATCACGTAGGATTGCGAAAAATGTTCCGCCAACTTCTCGGTCGTCGCTGAGGCGGGAAGTGATCGAACGAACAAAGTTCTCTTGGGTTGATTGGAGGTCGCATCCCCCTTGGTCGCATCATCCTTCGCGATTTCCATAGCGGTATCAGCCACCTCGGGGCTGGAGGTGTCTTTGTTGTCAGAAGAGTTACCCATGCTGGCCTGATTGCTTCCAGCCAACACCGCGACAGGTTATGTCTTTTTTTTTTTTTTCTTTCGGCAGCAGCAAAATCAGCGGCAGAAAAATTGCCGCCGATGTTTTGGGGAGGGAGAAGTGGGTCCGGGCGGTGAGCCCGCAGGCGGCGTTTGGCTACATCATGTCAAGCTTGTGCAAGGATACTAGTAGGCAGCGGGTCTTTGCAGGAACCATGGCCGGTGAAAATGAGACTGATCCAAACAACAGTCGTCCATCCTCGGCGCGCTCCGTCCCTACACGACCGTCGCAACCAAAGGTCCAGCAACCAACGCCGCAAGTGCTTGCCAACAGGAGCGGGCCTTCCGCGATTCTAGTCTCGACCAGACAGAAAGGCAACCCAATCTTGAATCATGTCAAACTCATGCCGTGGGAGTATGCCGATATCCCAGCTGATTATGTGCTTGGTAACACTACCTGCGCACTGTTTCTGTCACTGAAGTACCACCGACTACATCCCGAATACATCTACTCTCGGATCCGGCAGATGGCAGGGAAATATCTCCTTCGAATCCTGCTGATTATGGTCGACATCCCCAACCACGAAGACAGTCTGAAGGAATTGTCAAAGACGTCGATCATCAACAATCTCACGCTGATCTTGTGCTGGTCAGCCCCCGAAGCCGCTCACTATCTAGAGTTGTACAAATCCTCGGAAAACTCTCAACCAACGGCTATCCGCACGCAGCAGGCGCAGTCATACAAGGAGTCTTTGGTCGAGTTTGTCACCACACCCAGAACTGTGAACAAATCCGACGCTGCCAGCCTGATTTCGAATTTCGGGAGTCTGCAAAACGCCATCAACGCGCAACCGGAGCAGATCGGTTCAGTGCCTGGCTGGGGCGAGAAGAAAGTCCGCCAGTGGTGCAATGCCGTCCGGGAGGATTTCAGAGTTGAAACTGCCAAACGGGCAACGGCTCCCGCGGGGGATGTTTCACGCCCAGAGACCAGACGTTTCGATCAAAGCGGCCTGAACATGACATCGGAAAGTTCAGAAGAGAATCGTGCGCAAGTGGAGGGCGTCGTCCAAAACAACCGGGCTAACGAGCTTGACCAGGGAGAAATGAGCGAAGGAATAATGGCGGCACTGACAAAACTTCGAGAAAGCGGTGGTTGATTATAACTACATTTTCCCTGGTCTTAAATCCAACGAAGTAACGCGTCATTGATCGAGTCCTCCCCTAGTCTCAAGGTAGTACGCGTCTCCCCTTCGTTTGACTCGACGGTACTATGCAGATTCCTACGTTGCGTAAGGTTCGCGAAACTTCTGTTTGTTCCAAGAGCTCTCGCAAGCAAATCGCACGGCATGCAGTCCCTACGACTCGATCTCGTCAGAGAAAGCTTAGGGGTATTTTCCGGCACAGACATGTACCTTCTCTTTTTGTTTTTTTGGCTTACAGAGGTTGGCATAAACTAGGATTGCCTTGGTTTACATCCTTGGGACCTCGTCCGTGGCATGAAGAACGGGGCAACAGCCACCAGAGAGATGACCAATGGGACTCGCATCATTGGAGAGCAGCGAGACGGAGAGAGCCAAGATCAAGTATCCACTTCATGGGAGGATCTGATCTGAAATAAATAACCTTAAAAACAAGCAATGTGGAGCCTGCCATGTCGGTGGGCATCGAACAGCACCTACAACGCCCTCCAAGAACCCACAAGGCTATCTGGAAGACGGAGTAATTGAAACTTGACAAGCCCTGGAATATACTTTGCTCGTCGGACTAGCCATGGGACGGTTAATTCGGGTCTCGTGGCGATCGGCGCTACGGTTGCATGGGAATACGAAGGTTACGGGCATTAGACTGCTTGGCATCAGAAAACGTGTTTCCCTCCTTTTGTCGTATCTCGAAGACTCCGTAATGATGATCGTGATCGAGTAGATGGCAGGTCTGACTGCTGGTCCACCGACTAAAGGGTCGCGTAGTCTGCACTGGACATCAAAGTGATCAAATCCGTCACATCCACTAAACTAGCTGGCGGCCTTAAGGCCTCCGATTGGCACGTGCCGCTGAGTCAGGTACGTCACGTGCGGTCACGGTGGGGCGCCAGACCCAAAGGGGAAACCGGGCCAACGGCGAACATTGGAGTCTCTCAGTCTTGGTCCCTCCCGACTCGTCTTCTCTTGATATGCCCCAGTGCCATCTGACGCGGCCCTAGTCTGTCTCTCGCACCGAGGCACTTTCTTCGGGAAACAGTCAAGGCCGAAGTTCAATCAAACAAATTAGATTCGGGAAAAAAAGGGAACCTTTCATTTATCCGAGCAAGTCGGTACTCCCCACCGACAAGCTAACTGGACAAGCCTCTTCCCCACCCGACTACTTCCCAACGCACGGCTTGATCTGTGCTATTCATTCGCCGGTCCGAGCCGGATCATGAGACGATGGGGGAAGAGGGTAGCAGGGACGCCGAGCCAAGCATCAGGCCCGACGTCAACAGTCAGGATTTGATTGATGCTGGTTCCTCGGGGGCTCCGCCTGCCCGCCGACTCGCCAGTAATCAGGCGGGCAACCCGAGATCGTCCAGGAACAACCAGTCCTCCAGGGCAAATCAGCAAGCTTCCCAGTCTCGGAGCTTCGAGTTTGTCCTTGTAACCGATAGCGAGTCGCGCCGTCAGGTCCGCCGTCATGCAATGCGCCAGTACATGCATCAGCGGCGCTTGGACAGCATTGCTCGACTGGGGACCTCTCGTGTACCGGTTAGCGGTTGGAGTACTCGTCCCGCCTCAGATCCTGCGGCTTCGGGCCTGTCCCCTCGGATCAAAGATGTGCAGGATGATTCTCCTACGAAGTCGGAGCGGGAGTCGCCATCCACGGACGAGGAGCAAGGCACTGCCCAGGGATGGCAAGAGCCCTCCCCGCAGCTATTGATCCCGAAAGCACAGATTATAAAACGGGAAGAAGAGCCGTCTCCGGTAATTAGTAGCTTCCAATCTTCAGATCCCCGCGCCTCTCCTGGGGAAGGGGGCGTCCGGGACCCGTTTAGCTGCTATCCTATCCCGATCTGTCATGCGGATCATGAATTGATCCAACACTGTAAGTTTTGTTCGCCCGCTATTTCACGGTTGTGAGGTCCCTTTGTCCCGAGGATGCAGTGGGAGTTCACCTTGCGGTGTGCATTTAGAATATCTTGCTCGTCTTTACTTTTCTTCTCTTCTCCTCTTAAGAACATGACGCTTGACAATGTCCTGGCTGTGGGCTTACGAATTATAAAGTTGTGGTGACCTATCCATCTATGATGTACAAGTTTGTCGATCGCATTACAGACAACCCGATGATGGAAATATTTCGGCAATTCGCTCTACATGACGGTCTTCCGTTCCAGGCTATGCTTGCTATTGCCTCCAAGCATCGCGCAGGTGTAGAGGGAAAGACCGAGTCGGTTCAGAGTCTCACCCACAAGATGCGAGCCTTGAGGATGATGAACGAACGCATTCATGCAGACTCGACAGGTCAAAATGACGGAACCATTTACTCAGTGGCTACCATGGCTGTTATCGAGGTTCGTAGGACTCTCCTGGTTTCAGAGAAAGTTATCTGACACCCAGAAGAAATGGTCTAAAGACGCTTCCATCGAGCGTATGCACTTTCGAGGGCTAGCGTCGATGATCAGAAACCGAGGGGGGATGCGAGGAATGCGCGTCTCCAGCCCTTTCTTGGAAAAAGTTCTCTATTGGTAGTTCCTGACTATGTTGGGCCACACTGGGTCTGGAGACTAACCGTTCGTGCAGGGTTGATTTCAGTTGTGCCCCGAAGGCAATCGTTAGTACCTCGCTACCTTGGACAGGCACAGTACCAGACATCCCACCCTCCGGGTTTGACTTTCTTTCTCATGATCTTCACTTTTCTATACCTCATGATTCTACGACGGATGAGGGGCCCGAAAGCGAGTGTGATAAGCTCCGAGCATGCGAGGACTTTCTGAGATTCTTCCGCCGCCTACATGACTTGGAATATGCCGCGTTGATCGCCCCTCCTATTCTAATGTCTAGTAATCCGGGCCAGAGCACCAAGCAATTTAGCCTCGGCACGCAATTGCATTCCATACTGACCATGCTTCCCGACTACGACCACGGGATCCGGGACATTCGATTCATCGATGAATACACGGGCATGGCTTGCCTCTTGTTTCTCGCTGTCGCCCTCTACGACTGTTTTATGAATTCCCTCAACTTTGACCGATACCTTGAATGGCTGGCCATGGAAGTCAGGAAATTGAATCCACACACGAATCCCAGTATCACATCGATCCTCTGGCTCTTCCTGAACAACGGAGGGTATCCCAGGGACCAGGCAGGGGACACGGGGGACCGGTGCTGGATCGTGTCCCGCATGGTGCGGATTGCCAAACGTCTGGAATGGAAACACCAGGGTACCATCTGGGACCGCATCCGCCAGGTTCTGATCGACTTCATCACGACGCAACAAGAATGCGGCCTCGGTTCGGACAGCGTTGACGAAGCAGCCCTCCTCGCTCGACAGCATAGAGTCAATCGAGCTCCGGAGTACTTCTGGGACGAGGACCAGATGCGTCAAGACATACTTGATCTCGAGATCCCTACAACTACGACATACTCTACTGAAATGAATGCATCAGTTCTTACGTAATATATGTTGGAATACGGGGTACTAGAAGCAGTAAAGATGATCAAAGACTTCATGAATTGAAGATTGACTATTCTGATGATGATATATCTACATGGAAAGAAGAGCCTCTTTATATGCAATACAGTGGTGAAATCAATGGAATCCTCCGCTTTACCATACCGGAGCTTCACGGCTCGAATGCAGGATCTCGCGGTCAGGAAGACGGAAATCTCCATTTCTCATGCAGTTACCGGAATCTTCCACAATATATAACCTCACATTTTGTTTTCTTTCAGGACTTTTGGATATAGCCCAACACCCATTCGTTCCTTTTCACTCTTTTGTTCTCTGTTTCTATTTTCGGCGGAGTTATCGCACCTCATGACTGTTCCTTTTGATTTTTCCTTTCTGCTTCTACCTTATGACACAACGATTGATGACGACGAAATGGTAATGACCAAGGGCATGAGAAGAGACCTCGCATACCCACGTGACCAGCTTTTAATCTCTTTGACTATTTAACTCAAACTAGGTTAGTCGATTCAAATTTCCTAGTTAACTCCTGGAAATGAATAATCCCACCTATCATTTTGAAAAATGTCATAAGAAATATAGAGACTTCCCTATCATGACGACCTATATCTCCCCACTCATTTGATGCTTAGGGACTCAATCCGTTCCAACCAAATCCGGGTAGGTAAGAGGTAATCAACTAACTAGTAGTTAACATGAAGCAAGGCGGCTCTCCACATCTGACCTATCGAATGAATCTTGATTTGATTGAAATGGTCCGGAAGCGATTATGCAAGGATCTCTCGGCCAAGTCACTAGTTACTTATGGATGGTCTAGTCGTCGACGGGACTTGAAGTCCTGCCGAGTTGGTGGTATCGCAATTCTTCTTCTTCTTCTTCTTCTTCTTCTTCTT
>JANFQY010000406.1:10488-20740 GCA_025592935.1 Aspergillus ostianus | reverse complement strand
CCCCCCCCCCCCCCCCCCCCCCCCCCCCCCGAGACAAAGTCCGGAGACTAGGCACTTCTACACCGCAGAACCAACAACCCCATAAGCAGAGAGGGAGGGGCCACTACTATACCATGCAGGAAGATATCTAAATGTCGATCTGGACGAGGCAATATGGAGGCAGGGAATCGTGCCGAATGGAGGGGGAGGCTATATGAGACAACAGAAACCGGCACAGGGTACGGAGTAGAAAAAAAAAGAAAGAAAAAAATAGAAAAGACAAAACAGGAACCAAATTCAGGGGAATGGACTGAATGGCAAGAAAGGATGCCAACGACAAGAGATCCAATCGAGAGAAGCGACCGGACAGGGTCAATCAATGATGAGACGACGGGGGTGGGATGGCGGAGGGGGGCCGAGAAGGAACAGGGGGGAGAATAAGAGGAAAAGAGAAGACGAGGACGAGGAGGAAAGAAGAGGAGAGAGCGAAAGGCAGAAAGGCAGAAAGGAAAGGAAAATGAAACACGGTGAGCGACGGTTTCAGATAAACTCGCGCGAGCGGGAACGAGAGAAACCCCTCGGCCACCTGTTGGGTCTTTTAGTGCGTCTGGCATTTATTATTAGAGCGCCCCGACTCGGTCGATCTTCTCTCCCAGTCGAGACTCCGGAGTAAATCATGCTCGAGGATAATAAACAATTGAATGAATTGATCTGACTGTCAACAATTCACAGTGCATTCCCGTCGCGAACGCCGAATTACAAAATTCCCTATAGTACCTATCTCCTACCTCTATAATAAAACAAAAGGTGGCTTTTAAAAGTCCAAAATTTATCTATTCTTTCTCCCTCAATTCTCACACTCCTGACTTTATGCTTTTTTTTTTCTTTCCTTTTTTTTTCTTTTTCTGTCTCTTCACTCGTCCACTTTCTCTCAATTATTATATGTCCATGGGTATAAAGTAATTGTATATGAATGCTTTTTCAAAAGGTTTGTCGATCTCTAAGCATTGTGCGCCGTACCGAGATAAAGATAGATCAGGTCTCCAGAGACTGGTGGATCACGCTGGTTCGGTACGTCTCACTGCGCTGGATCAACTCCTGATGCGTCCCCTGCTCCACACACCGGCCCTCTTCAATCAAGAAGATCTGGTCCGCACGGTGGATGGTGTTCAACCGATGCGCAATCGCCACGATCGTCGTGCGGCCGGCCAACGTCGCCAGAGCTTCCTGAATTCGTTTCTCGGACTCGACATCCAGCGCGCTGGTCGATTCGTCCAGCAACAGCATGCGCGGTTTACGCACCAGCGCCCGCGCAATCGACAGACGCTGTCGCTGTCCACCTGAGAACTGCTTGCCGTCGTGACTGCACATCGTCTCGTATCCCTGGGGCAGTCCCGCGATCACATCGTGAATATTGGCCATCCGGCACGCCTCCTCAATTTCCGCCATCGTGGGCTCGTGTCCCGGACACGCGCCGAGTCCGATGTTGAAGGCCACGGTGCCTTCGAAGAGCACGTTCTCCTGCGGCACCAGCGCGATGTCGTCTCGGAATTCCGTTCCCAATTGCCGCGTCACGTCCACGCCGTCGATGACCACCGATCCGAGCGAGGGTCGGTAGAACCGCTCCAGCATGGCGAACGTGGTCGACTTGCCTGATCCACTAGGTCCGACCAGCGCGCAGAACTGCCCGGGGCGAATGTTGATGTCAAGACCCCGCAGGATCGGTCGTTCCGGTCGGTTCGGGTAGGTGAAATGCACGCCGCGGAGCTGGGCGCCGATGGCACTATCCGAGGACCGTGATCGAGTCTTCCGGGCCCCGTCCGAGGCCTCCACATCCTGCGCCGCGGCCTTCTCTTCGAGAAGACTGCTGGAGAACTGGTTGCTTTGCGACGAGTTGGGGGCCATCTCCTCCTCGGCGGAGCGGGTGGTCAGCAGATCAACGATGTTGGACGAGGCCACCTTGGCCTTGGAGATATCGGGGGCGAGAGCGAACATCTGCCCGCAAGACTGCGTACTGAACAGCAAGGCGGGCAGGACAATGAAGAATTGCGTCTGCGAGTAGAGTCCCGAGGCGATCTGGCGAGATCCCCACCAGTACGCAAGCGCGTAGACCAAGTTGCTGATACTGAACGCTAGCGCCAGCCACGCGTTACCATGTGCGATGGCCTTCATTGTCTCGCGGTACGGATGCTTCAGTGCCCGACCAAAGACCTCGTAAGACTGCTTCTCTAAGGAAAAGGCCGAGACCGCCCGGATATTGTCGACTGCCTCCACCGTGATCGCGGTGGCCTTCGCGAACGCCTTCTGGTGACGCTCGGCAAACTTGGCTTGAACGCGGAGTTTCATCATACCCGCCACCAGTAGCACGGGGATGGTCGGGAACAAGACGATGGTGATCTTCCAGGCGATCGCAAACGAGATGACTAGACCGGCCACCAGATTCACGGCCGTGGCCAGGAGGAGACCGATGGTAGAGCCGGTGATTCCGCTCAGCGCCGACGCATCGCCGGTAATGTAGGTGATCAGTGTTCCCGGGGTACGATCCTCCATGCCATGCCACTGGATCGTCTGGCTGAGCAACGAGCGTAACGACAAAACTCGGATGCGGTAGAGGATCTTGTCGGCGGCCCAGCCAAAGGCAGCACCACCCACCACATTGGCGGTTAATTCGACCAAGGCAAGGATGAAAAACAGCAACCCATACAAGTCACCGCTGTCGCTAATGTCTCCGGGAGACCTGCAGGGACTCAAGCTTCCCACGGTGTGACCAAAGACGACTGCCTCGGCCGAATAACTGCCACCGATGATGCAAGACATGCCGAGACCAAGGAAGATGAGAGGCAGGTTTGCCCGGACAAGAGAGAAGATGTATTTGGTACTGAACCATGTCGATCGCTTGTTCTTCTTCTTTTTCTTCTTGTCCTCGTCTTTGCCGTCCTTAGACCCGGGAGGCGTCTCGCCAACGACGGTGTCTTCCGTAACGTCCGATGCGCTGACCCCAACGTATGGCTCCTTCTCATCCGTGGGCTTAGACATTCCTGATGCAGATTGGTTGTCGGAAGAAACGCGAATCGCATCATCCGAGCCTCGAAGGTCTTCGGCGCTCAACTTTCCAAGGTTCTGCAATCGCACCATTTCGGCATAGACGCCGCCTTGCGCGACCAGGTCGGCGTGGGGACCTTCTTCCGTGACCCGGCCGCTCTGGACAACGACAATCTTGTGGGCGTCTTTGGCCGTGGCAAGACGATGAGCGATAGACACCGTGGTCACGCGCTCTGAAACTTTGGCCAGTGCCGCCTGAATCAACTGCTCACTAGTTGAGTCTAAGGCAGCCGTCGCCTCGTCCAAGATGAGCAGAGTCGGCTCGCGCACGAGCGCTCGAGCAAGCGCGATACGTTGCTTTTGGCCACCACTGAGTTGGTTTCCCGCCGTTCCCACGCTGGTCGCTAGTCCGTGGGGCAGGGCTTCGATGAAGTTTAACGCATTCGACGAGGCGGCCGCCTCTTTCACCAACTCGACAACTTCGGCGACGGAAGCGTCGAAGTGGGTAAGTGCGTCCTTCTCCGACATGCCATTTCTGATTTCCTCTGTGAGGTCCGACAGGCTGGAGTCCAGAATAAACGGAGCCAAGCGCTGGTGCTTTTCGTGGGCCGAAGAGACCATGCCGTAGGCAATGTTTTCCAGGATGGAACGATCCAGGAGCGATGGTTCTTGTTGCACAAAACCGATGTTACCTCGTAGATAGCGAACGTTGATATCGCGGAAGTCCTTGCCGCCGATGGTCACCTTGCCGGATTTGGGATCGTAGAATCGTTCCAGGAGCGAGACCACTGTCGACTTGCCGCCACCGGAAGGACCAACGATGGCCGTGTGCTTCTTGGGCGGGATGATGAAGCTGGTTCCTTGCAGCACCGGAACATCCGGGCGGGAGGGATAGGTAAAGTGAACATCGCTGAGCTCAATGTCCTCTTCGCCAAAGGTAGCCGACTTATCGCCTTCGTCCGACGTTCCGTCGATGGCCGAGGGTCGGTTAATGACGGTCAGAAGTCTCTCCGAGGCGCCAGCGGCGGAGGCGAAGACGTGGATGAAAGGTGCCACTTGACTCAAGATGAACGAAGCATCAATCAGGACGAAGATGACGGTGTAAACAGCACCAACCGAAACGCCGTTGTTGTCATTGGCGACGGAGCGAGAGATCATCTGCGCACCTTCCCAGAAGGCCAGAGCGTTGGCGGAGTAGGCCACGAAGTAGAGAAAACCGAGCTGCGCAGCATGGGTGCAGGCCTTCTTGAGTGCATCCTTATGCGATTGGGAGAGGTAGCTGGCAAATCGCGACTCAAGACGATCGTTGGCATTGAAGGCGTGGACTAGGGTCAAGTGGGACAAACTGGAAGAGGCAATGGACGTGGCCGCATTCGCATTCTCTGCGATGCGCCCGGCGTATTTTTTGATATAGTGGCCCCCAATCAGCGACATGAGCATGAAGCAAGGGACGACAGATATCAACATTCCAGCAATCTGGGGGACCTTGATAAAGGCAACCACGTAGGAGGCCACGAAGTATGATATGGTTGTGATGACAAGGCCGACCTTTTCAGACGTACCGGACTGCACGACTTCGATGTCACTGACCAGACGGGAGATGATATCACCCGACGGAAGAGATTCAATGAAGTTTGCCTCCTGTTTGATGATACTCTCGAAGTATCGCCTGCGGTAGCGACGCGCTAGCCGTTCACTCACTGTGCACCAGCAGGAAGTATGGATGTAGATGAAGCAGAAGTTGGCAATGGTGATGTAAATGACGTACAGCACCTTCGTGCGCACGCTTGACGACAGTTCGCTAGAAGCATTGTCGGAGGATGCGCAGGTGGTTGAGTTCATATCGTTGATGAGGTCACCGAAGACAATGCCAAGCAGCGGAAAAGGAACACCTCCGGCAATCGCGAAGAACACACCAGCAATGATAAGGAACACATCGGTCATAGTGTAGTCCAGGGAAAATAGAAGTCGAACATAAGAGAAACACTTGCCCATATCCGCCTTCGTGGGTATGTATCCCTTCAATTGTTGCATCTGGAACAGACTCGGCATCAGTGCATTGTCCGCATTATTCTCCTGCTCTTCTGGGGCAGAGAGGATCGACGTACAAACTTAGATTGCTGGCCATCGCCAGAATCATTGGGGCTTTTCTGCCCATTTTCGGGTGGCGTCTCCTGTGACATGGTTGCTGGCACAGTATCCCGCGGATGGGATCAAAGCCGAGATTGCGGGCGTATATATAGGTCAATCCAGTATCGGTCAGATCGATCGAGGCTAGCCCACGCGGCTTGGATTCTGAGCCGTTAAGAAGGTGCGTTTAGAGCGGGGATTGGGAAATCAAAATAATAGAATCTTGTTCGGAGCACTGTTTCAAGACGTCGAGTGTCTTCTCTGCATCCCAACAGTCGCTAAACCAATGGCGACGATTCAAAATGGGTCAAGAGTGAAACAAATCACTCAGGTCATGCCTCCAAGAAGCATCCCTCACTGACAAAGAGCAATGGTCAAGAGTCGAGAATTGGATGTAGACGACGAAGGTGGAGGGGAAGAAGACCAGAAGGAAGGGGGAGGGGGGGAGGAGGAAGAAAGAAGAAGAAGAAGAAGAAGAGGGAAGATAGAAAAGACGAGGAAAAGCAAGAAGAAAAAGAAAAAAAGGGACCCAGGTAGCTCGGACAGGTGTAGGCTACTAATGACACACGTCTAGAGAGAGAGAGAGGGGGGGAGGGAGGGAATATCATTTTACCATCATAACGGCTCCGGTTGCGGCCCTAGCTAAGAACCGGCGCTGAAAGTTAGTCGAAGCCATGGACTGCAGGCCGAGTACGCAAGAGTCTAGGAGACTAGGAAAGGAAAAAGAGGGTCCTCGACCAGCACGAAGCGGAGAAGGGTAACAAAGCCAGAGGAAAGCGACGAAGAGCGCCCAAGGAAGAAAGAGGACATGATCCCCACTTGGCAGGGGAGGGAGCGGACGGGCGGCTGAAGGGTGAGAGGAAGTGGATTATTGTGGCCATCAGATAATAATGTCTCTGTGTTCGGGTGGATTTCGATGGGGACTCAATTTCTGCAGAGAGTAAGTTACTCAGTAGAGTGCCCAGAGGAAGATTGATTGGGCCATGGTGGGTGGAGCGGCGGTTCGTTGCGGTACCTGAAATGGCCGTAACCGAGGATGGTGACTGATTGATAATTTTTTCTTTCGCATTTCCTTGGCTTTTACTTTTTTTTTTTTTTTTTGTTTGTGCGTGATTTATTTTTATTTCATTTTTCATTTTTTGGGTGGTCCTCCCTGGCACTCATCTGTGCCCCCATCAATAATGAATACTATAGACTAATTGTCTGGTCTACACCGTAGAGTACAGGTAGGTAAGGAGGGTTAGGTTATCTGATTGATACAATCAACCAGCATCCCGCCAAGGTCTACGCCACCGCCGGACGGTGAAATCAGAAATGAAAGACTCTCGGCGTGGGACGTGGCCGGTCGGAAGCTTCTCATCTGATAACTCTGTGCGCCAATCCTTGTCGCCCGACTGGGTCTCGCCATTTTCCCCCCTTCTTCCACCTTCCACCTTCGTCCTTCTTCCTTCTCGGAATTATCCTCCCTGCTCCCTACAGCATTGCTGTATGGGTCGCCCGCAATGTGACACGTAATTTTATAAACTTACTCCGAACCTGGTCTTACTACCCAAGGTAACCGAGCGAAAAAGAGAAATAAAAAAAAAATAAGAAGGGCAGAAACCAATATCGAGAGGGAAAAGTTCTTCGATGGCAAGCCTTCCGTCACGGATGATGAAATTATGGAGACTTTTTCTATCTTGATTTCGATCCGAGTTTTTTTGAATCTGATCCATCCGGCTATGCTTTATTTTAATTTCCACCCCCCCCCCCTCGTCTGACAATTGAGACTAGGATCGATAGAGTCCGACAGAGAAAAGTAAAATTTTCTGTTCTTTTTATCTAATCTGATTGATTGATTGATTGATAAACCGTGGTGACTGGGTGAACCGCTGCTGACCCCCCCTATAATCCTTAGTCGGTTTCGGGATGGCTTGCGACTAACACTTGATTAGTCTGAATTAGCAAGCCCTTAGACATCCCTTAGTGACCTTGGGCGTCACAAATGCCTTGACTGCCCAGTTTTTGCTCCACGACAGTTTAATTGTTCCATTTTCGGTGACTTCCCCTTCCCCTTCTTTTTGTTTTTTCGAGAACGATTCGGGGTGACATCGGGGAAAGGGTCTACGAATCCTGCCCCGGGGTCTCAAGTTTTTTCCGTGATAGTGCTGGTTCCGGGCTTGGCGATGGATCTCTTAGCTTGTAGCCTGCTTGACTGAATTGGTCTTGTGGTGACGCTTACATAAACCAACATCTTGTCGAAGTAGAGTCAAAGAAGGTGAGAGAGAAGACGAGCGAACGGATTAACCTTGAAACCTGCCGGCAGTGACCCTCCAACTTTTCCCGTGGTAGGATGATGCCAACAGTGGACACTTGGAAAAAAAAAAAAAGGGGGGGGCGGTGGCCAAAAAAAGAAGAGCCTGGATCTAATCTGATCATCATCTAATCAGATTCGCCAGGCAAACACCATTGGACACCGCCGATGATCGGTCCTGCCCGGAATCAATAATTCGCCTCCCCGATGCTTCCGATGTCAGCTGTTGTGGTCGTTATACTTAGCTTGCATGCTGTCCCGGAGTACGGAGTATACGGTGTATGACGAAAAAGTGATGCCCGGGAAGTTTGAGAATTTATCCGTATTGCTACCTTTACGACATTGACCTTCTTCTCAGTCATCTCGACTGTCATTCTCGGCTCATTGATCTAGACATAGCTAAAAAAAGGTAGCTGGGTGGTCTAGTGATAGTCACTCCCGCTAACATTGAAGAGACATCTAATAGTGACCTATCTATCCATGTCTATAACAAAGTGTAGTGGGCTTGAATCCCGCGGCCACCGATCCTACGGGGTATCACGTTGACGGAGGGTTCTAACTAGATGTATGCCCAGTCCCAGAAGGATAGTACTCAACATATTAAGGGGGGATTATCGAGCTAGACCTTATTCATGCCACTCCCTTTGCTGTCTATATATCGAGCGTAGCAAAAGAGTTCTGTAGATTTTTCCTTACGTGTTCTCCTACAGGCTTTTATACTTATAGGCACGCAGATGTGGTATAAATGAAAGAGTTGTGATCTTTTATGATAGGATTTATAGAGATACACTGCCAATACCTATGTTAGTGAGACTGGAATGTCAATGCGAGCTAAAGGAAACTTTGGCCATTCACGGCCCGGGCCTAATGAGAAGCTGATACTCGGGTATAAAGCAGAAAAAATCAAAAAAGATGAAAGAAAAACTGCGTTGTGGATTGCTTTTGAATGCTATGTTATACAAAGAATAAGATATACACAGTGCAAAAAAAAAAAAAAAAAAAAAAAAAAGAAAAGAAAAAGAAAACAAGAACTCAAACGGCCTCGTGGTATCAATACAAACATAATTATAGAAAAAAAGAAAAGAAAAACAAAGACCAAGAAGAAAACCAAAGAACAAAACCAAGAAAACAAAAAACAAAAAACAAGGATCAGCCTCTTGCCAGGTAATACGTCAAAAGGTTGCGGGACCCCGTAGAAGTGGTCCCCAACAACTCCCAAAACCTATCCTCTTTCACCATAGCATGTAGATGGACGCAGACTTGCACAACTAAACGGCGTACCTCGGCATGCACCCCTTCTAGCTGCTCAGAAACAAGCGATCCAATCCTCAACACGATGTCCTCCGCAAGACTTAAGCCAGACGCATTCTGATGGCGGAGAGCTACCACCAACAGTGATAGGCCCATAATCATAATATTGTTATTTTTTTGAGTTTTTTCTTTTTCATTTTTTTGGTTTTTCTCATTCGCAATCGTGTCCAGAATAGCTTCAAGAGAGTTGTACGTACCCTCGCCCAACTCGGCATGGACGATTCGTGTTGCAACCTCATCGAGCCTGACAGCAAAATAACACGACGCATCATAACGTCCTCTCGTCTCCAGGAAGGATATGGTTGTAAGATAATATAATTTCGGAGTGAAACGCTTTTTCTCGCCCTCCCTTCCTTTGATCGTGTGTTCGAGTACATCAAGAACGGGGAGTAGGGCGGTGTCTGGGGCGCTTTTGACGGTTGGATGACCGCGCTCCAAAGTGTTCAACAGAGCCAACACGAGCTCGTGCTGCTGCTCTTGTGATATTTCTGTTTCGTCGCTGGACTCCAGGACTCTCCGCAGCCGTCTGAACCCATGGGGATCCATCCTATTGCTACGGATTAGTTGGATGCCCCTATCGAGCAATTGCTGCGACCTGTTGGGGTTTTGGGATGCGGGGGAGGAACTTACTGGGGCACGCCGGTTCGACCTCTCCTCGGAACGTTCCAACAATGCCCCTGCAAACTGTAAATCTTCCTCAGGAGTACGCTCGTAGGCTGGCTCGCAACGGGGTCCTACTGGCCAACGCTGCTTTTGCATCAGGGGTAATTCTTGCGTCGAACGTGGATCGGGGTCGACTATGAGTGACGCCTGAGGGACTTCATGCACCGTTTGCGCTTGGCCCATTTGCGCTGAATCCATTGCCTGCGGCGAATCCTTTTTTCGCTCCCCGCGAATTTCTTCTACCCAACTGATATCTTCATCTGCCACCCTTGAATCAATGATTCCGTGAACTTCGCGTGGAGAAGATGACTCCCCATTGAAATCTTTCCACAAGAAATTCTCCGAGAGTAGAGAATCATCGAAGTTCCAATCCGCGTCGCTCGGCGGCTCACTCGGACTGCTTGCTAGCAGGTAAGCCAGATGCGGATCAGTAGGCGGAAAGTGGGCTGGTGTAGATGGTCCTCGCGCAGATTGCTTCTTGTCATATATTTCACCGGATTGTGACATACACAAGATGCGACCCGAGTCTGCTGGCGATGTGGGCCGACGAAAATCCGGTTCTTTTGAAAGACTGACAATGCGCAATGGATCAAAGACGACCATGTTCTCCAAACTCGTAGATGTTGTTCTTTGGCCGACCTCACGCATGGGCATCTTGCCTCGTTGCCTCTCTGACATGATCTCAGCAGGTCCCCGGGCCGTTATATAGCTGTCGTCAATGTGGACTTCTGGCATGCTTTTAGTAGGTCCCTGGGCCGTTACATGGCTGTCGTCAATGTGGACTTCTGGCATGCTTTTAGTAGGTCCCTGGGCCGTTACATGGCTGTCGTCAAT
>JANFQY010000406.1:0-10388 GCA_025592935.1 Aspergillus ostianus | reverse complement strand
TAGGTCCCTGGGCCGTTACATGGCTGTCGTCAACGTGGACTCCTGATATGCTCTCGATAGGTCTCTGAACGCTGGCGTCGGTGTCATTAATGTCGTCTTGTCTACCCGCAACAACGGCCTTTGTAGCCTCTCCTGAGTCGCCCTGACCGACAACAACAGGTTTTGCTCTCGACGTGAAACGGCCCCCCACAAGTCTGGGTTTCTTCGGCTCGAATTTGGCGAGACCTTTCCAATCGTCACTCGGTGACCGCTGATCGACATCACGATCAAATGGCGTCAATGGTGCAGCCGGAGGCGCGTGCAGCTCCGCACTAGCGGGACGATCCCCCTCGGGGCGTCGAAACCTTGGCCTCACGGGCGCTGAATGGAGTGTCGAAGGACCTGCGACGGCAGGGGACTCTTCAACGGCCTTGGCTTTAAGATGATGAGCCCGTCTTTGGGCCGCAATGGCAGACTTGAGCGCGGAGCGGCTTTTTTCGGGTGGCGCCGGAGCTGAGCTCTCTTCTGCTGGCGATATGCCCGGTTGCTGCTCCTTGGGTTTGTGTGGATTCTTATCCAAAAGAAGCCTCGATTTCATGTCCAAATCGGACGCAATTCTGTTCGGACGTTAGCATATCATTGTCTGTAGAAGATCTGGAAAGAAGCTCACGTATTCGCTTTAGCGGGCCAGGCCACGTAGAAATCCCAGTAAGTATGTCGCATCTCATCCCTCACGTTTGGATTCGCGTCGGCTAGACCCTTCTTGATGCACGTGGTAATCAGGTTCAAGCCATTGCCATGTTCTATGGCGGCCTTGATTGATGTGTGTCGATTAATGATAGTCCGAAGCCATTCTGCGGCAAAAAGACGGAGCTGCACGCTCTTATCGGTGGTCGCACTCTGAACGTGGCTCAGAAGACGGGGGTTGTAGGACACGTTGGCAATGACGGCGATCATCGCCTTGTTCCCATTTTGGGCTGTGATCTTCTTGGAGAGAACACAGACCTTGAACAAATTTTGGACGATGATCTCGACCATTCCGTCAATACCGGGTCCAAGCCAGCGGGCCATATCGATAACAAAGTAGCATCCATGCGAGGACAAAGTGGTGCGGAGTGATAATACCGCCTTGAATACGTTGTCAAGCTGTGCTTTGATACCCGGATAAAAAACTTGAGAATAATCTCTCGGCGCATTACCGATGACAACCTGTCGGAGAATGATCACATGCTTCTCGCGCTTATCCCAGTTCTTCTCCGTCTCGCGACCGTCGAAATCGGGGATCATTGTAGTGAAAATGTCCTCCAACTGACGAGACGACCTGATGATGAGCGGGGCAACGTCAGCTTCATCCCAGGTGGGAATGGTATGAGCGGACCGCTGAAGCTGCAGCGCATTTTCGGCGAGCGGTGTCTTTGAGCGCGGAGGATCCTGACGCCGGGGTGCAATGGAATGATCGGTATTTGAGCTCTCGTCCAGATGCAGCCTGCGTCTGAGCGCATCGACATTGAACGCCTTGTCAGCGTCAAACTGAAATTCCTTGCGTGCAAGTCGTTTTTCATGAAAGGCAAGATGCTTTTCGTCGGATTTACACTTTTCCTCGTGCCTGCCGATAGCTCTCTCCCGCATCATGTAAATTTGCTGCATACCATAACTTGCGGGGACCTCATCAAAGGGGCCAATTTGCTCCAGGATCCAGTCGCGGATGGCCTGTCTGGCAGGCTTGTTGGCGGGGTTATTTAGCTCGACCTTGAGAAAGGTTTTGGACTCGTCATTTTCATCCCTTAAGAGCGAATCAGTCAACATTTTCACCGAATGCAAACAAGGGGAAGGAGAGAAAAAGAGAGGAGAAGATAGGCAACAAGATCCTACATGAAAAGTTCGACGAGCGTATTTTTTGCCGTGTCGCGCACAGAGACATCGGCGTTTTGAAGGCAACGGATCACGTCCGGAACATAATCTCGGAACGCGAGTCCGTGGTTTTTTGTCATCTGTGACACAAGATCAGTCAGGGAAAAGTGAGCAAGCAGACAAGGAACGAGGGAGCGTACATGCAAGAGCCATGAAATGGCCGTTTGCCTTGCACGCGGGTTCTTCCCCGTCAGGGCAGTGCCGAGAACTGCTTCTTCGACTTCCCGTTGTGAGGCGGGCCAAAAGTCGACAAATGCGTGGAACGCATGGGTTCGAATACGCTCTTTCTGATCACCGAGGCGATCGAGCAGGACGGGATACAAGACGCGGGCAAAAGTAGCGATGAGACGCTGTTGCTCCTGGCTGGAGAGTCGCTTCACGAGATTGCCGAGTGTCGAGAAGGCGGCTCCACAGTACCGAGTGTAATTAGAACTGATTCCAAGTTTGATCGCGTCGAATAATGACGGTAATGCATCCTCGGGGACATTGTTCTGTTTGATGTCGGCTTTGATAGCCAGTAGATTTTCTACTTTAGCATCCATAGATGCATTCTGATCTCGAAGGGTTTGAAGCAGCCTGTCTGCTTTTGGCTCCATCTTACGCTGGAGGCCCAGAACCGAACGGAAGCCTTCCACTGCCGAGTAATAAATCGTGGAAGAGCTGGCGGAGACGATGATCCTGGTAACGTACGAGGCACCTGCCGCGGTGAACAAGCAGGGTATGATGAGCCAAGATGTGCAATAAGCCAACGAGGATTTGATAGACAAGAATATGCGCTTGGCGATGGAGGAGAGTTTGGAGAAGATGTAGGAGAAGGGGGAAGAGACGAAAGAGAAACAACGGGAGGCGAAAGTAGAGGCGAAGGTGAAGGGAGAGAGAAGAACGTGGAGAAGAAAGAAGAGGACAGAGATAGCGGTGTCGATAAACTGCAGAGACATTTTGAATGAGCTTCACGATGGCAAATGGAACTACAGTCACGCGAGAAAAGAGAAGAAGAGGGGTGGAGAGGAGAAGAAGAGAAGAGAGGGGAGGAGAGGAGAGCGAAAGTGCCATTCTTTTGAGAGAAAGAAGCGGTTTGACGGGGGAAAGCACTTACCTGTGGTGATATGAAGGGAAAGGACGCAAACCGAGGAAAGCGTAGTCGAGGAGAATGACGATGATTGACGACAGTCGCGATGAAAAATAGAGGATGGAGAAAAAGGAGCTCGAGACCTGATAAGCGCACTACGGCGATAAGCGCTCCGCACTCCGCACGGCTACAGGAATGAAGGACTCCAGGAATTGCGATGCGATGCGATGCAATGCAATGCTAATCCCAACCGAGGTGGCGTGGTAGGATGGGGAGAGAGAGAGAGAGAGTGTGTGTGTGTGTATGTGTGCGTGTGTGTGGGAGGGGTAGCGGGGCGAAGAGGGAAGGAAGGAAGGTGGTTGTTGATGTTGCCATCCCTGAGGGTTCTTTTTTTTTGGGGCTTTGTTTACCCGACGCAATTCATCTTCCGCGGAAACCCAACCAAACCAGACAAACCAGGCAAACATCGAGCCCACGCTTGGGCCAAGACAGGCGGGACTGAGAGCCTCAGGCTCACGGGCCGAGTGGGACCTCCGGTATGCAGGGCCAATTTGTGTGGAAGATCGACTTCGTACTCCTTCTAGAAGACCAGAATAGACTAGATGTAGTGTTTGTCTCCCAGCGAATAATAGTTACGCAGTAGTGAACTATCTGATGAAGGGGAAACATTCTGTCAGTTCTGCTGACAACAACCGCGATTGTCAGGGAATAAGAGCAGCGTTGCCGGTGAGAAAGATCAACCTCTGGGACTTAGGCTTTGTTGGAAGGGAGCACATGGCAATCTCGGTTTCTGTCGCCATGATAGAACGCCTTCAACTTTCCTACAAAGCCTGTGGTGATCCTACGGAGTACAGCACATAGACAGCCTTGAGCTCAGCCAAAACATGGTACGTGTGTACTAGCAGGGTCACTGGTTCATTTTGTCTCCTCATCACGTGCAACCACGCAGTGCGCATGGTCTGCCTACCTTTAGTCCCTGACCCGTCAACTATGTTCTTTTGCGTGGCTTTAGGAAGAAGCTTGCAAATTTATCTACATACTATTCTAAATACACGTACGGCGGCAGAAAAAAAAACCTGTCGTTAACAACTAGAAGAACCAAGATGTCCATCACCAGGCAATATAAGCCGCCGAAGCAATAAGATCATCATTGACAGCATATATACCCAGGAATACCCATGATTGTCTAGGCCAGAAGAGAGAGCGAGAGAGGAGGGGAAGAGAAACCGTTGAGCTCTAGACTAACCAGCGTGCTCGACTATTTCGTTCACGAGAACGCCGTCTTTAACGTACGTCTTGATCTGCTCGGGAACGGGGCACTCCTTTGTATCTTCGTCGGTGCCCTCTTTAGGAGGAAGCATAACGTTAATGGCGGAGCATTTGCTGGAGAAGACCTCCGTGCCCAGGCTTTTCTGGCCGAGGTAAACCACGGCACCGTCGACCTGATCGAGCAACAGAGTGGGAACGATTCCGTCAATCTGGAGAGCGAATTTCGGCGACTTAATGACGTCCAGACTGGACACGAGGGAGTCGACGATGAGGGAAAGACCGATGCAGTTGTCGATGGAAATGGCGTTCGCCTTGCTGGACAGCTTCACGATGGTCTTGTTGCAGCGTGAGATGAGAACAGACTGGTTTTGCTGTGCGGGGATCTCGACGATCTCGCCGGGGTTGTCGAAGTTCTCGATGAACCACTTGTTGCCCTCCAATTCTTTGCGAGGGGGCTTGCGGGACCGCATGTTCTCGGGCTTGGGCTTCTTGCTTGGGGCCGGTGACTTGGACCGCGAAGCACTACTACCCTGGCCCTCGGGAACCGTAGAGCCGGCACGGAGACCGGGGTTCTTGTGGGTCATTTCAGATTTGTCAACCTTGCGGAGACTCGAAGTGATGGCATCGCCTTGGTTAAGCTGAGCAAAGACCGCCGACATGTCGGCGGATTGAGCGGGGGCGGGAGCAACGCCGGGTGGAGGCGGCGGAGGAGGCGGCGGAGGAGCTCCGCCGGGCACATTGAGCGTTGGAACGGGAGCGGGAGGAGGAGGTGGTGGTGGTGCTGCACCACCGGGAGCGGGAGCGGAGCCAGAGCCACCCTTGACCTGCCGGAGAGCCTCATGGGCGTCAATGCCGCTCTGGTCATTCCACGTCAGGCCCTTCGGATAGTGTTGTTTGAGATACGCGGCAAGAGATTTGAAGATTTGGTAGTATGCCTGGATGTACTGGATGTGAGTGCGGTCCCTAGCAGCGAGTCAGTTTCCATCATTAGGCACGAATGATATCGGGGTACCCACTTCTCCTTATAGTCCTTCAGGACCTTGTTGCCATAGTATTCGATACCGCCCACAATTTCGCTCACGAAGTCCGCCGGCTTGGATTCGAAAAACCAACCCAGGGCGACGATGCCTTCGGCGACAGCACTGAGGTGATTGAAAAGAGGCGAGCCCCTGTTAGACTCGCGGACCATGTTGATGCTATCGGACGCATTGTGAAGCTCCGTCATGAGCTCTGGGGGCTGCGGTTCCGGTTTCTTTGCCTTTGTCGAAACGTAAAGGTAGGTGCGCTCCGCCTTGAAGGCCTGCAAGACCGCTTTCGACTATCGGCAGGTCAGCAAAGTGTTCTTGTCGACACCCTAGACACGATGATCCCACCTGTTCTCCGACAAGGCTTCCGATTTTGTCCCCAAGTTCCACGAAATTCTGGACATCTTTGTTGATCAGAGCGTCGAAGTCTTGGATTTGCGGCGGGACGGTAGGTGCTGCAGGGGCGAGAGGAGCAGCTGGTTTGGGGGCTTCAGCAGCAAGAGGGGCCGGTGCAGCCGCGGACTCCACGGCCTTTGGAGAATGGGGGTCGTCAAGCGACATCGCCATATCCTCCAGGCGGGAGGTTGCAGCCTCCAGTCTATTTGGTGACCATTAGTGAGTTGATGAAACATGGGAGGGGTCCGTCGATATCAGCGCAGACCGGATGAAGCCGATTAGGTACGCAGTGCAGCTGGTGATGCAGAAACATACCGCTTGATCAGAGTTGTTAGGTTATGCATGTGGCTGCCAGTCGCCATGTTTGCAAGGCCCCTAGGCAAGGAGGCGACACCGTTCAGACTTGAGCTTGTGGACAGGGACGCAGATTGCTATCCAGAATACCGATAGAACTCCACTGGAGTAATATAGAAAAGGATATAACCAAAACCTTCTCCAGGGGGTGGATGCAGCAGGTACCAAGTGAAGGAGAGATCCAGGAGTTGCAACGGTGTCGGTTCTCAAAAGGCGATGATGCTCCTGAGCTCTGCCTGAGGCCGCCAAGCTCCACGAGGTGGGTCTTCGTACCGTATCATACACCACGAGATCGATGTGGCCACGGATTTGTTATGACGTTTGCGTATCATACTGTAACCAGCACCTGCAGTACCACATTTAGGTATGGATTGCGGAGTACTGCCTCAGGCTCGCTCCGAGGGGGTTGTAGTAGGTAGGTGGGTATGCAAGTCCTTCATGGCGATAAGACAACCTGATTCTGTGCAACCCCCTCAGTGACTCGAGAGTTGGTCAACTAATCTGCTTGTTCCCTTTTTCTTTGTTTTACTCTACTTAGACCAACATTATCCCCGAAGCATGGCAGAAGACATGAGCCATGGTGCCCCACTCAACAGCCATGTCGAGTTCTGTACGCTGGGCATGTTCATTCTCGGTATGTTCCCATGTGTCTGTCTGGGGGGTAAAGAGGTCATATTGGCTCGCGATCATACTCAGAAGATTAATCCCTGGTGAATAGATGACATCGAATTTGGCGGGATCAGACCCGACGTGAAGAATGTCCTCGGCGGGGCAGCCTCCTTTGCAGTTGTGGGCGCGCGTCTCGTCGCGGGAAAGGACCATGCTCGGTCTGTGAGTTGGATTGTCGATGTTGGCTCAGATTTCCCACAAGAGGTCTTGGATGTCATCAACGCATGGGACACCGACTGCATGATCAGAGAAGACCCGACGCGGTTGACCACTAGAGCATGGAACGGCTACGGTCACAATGAGCAACGAGGTTAGTGCCTGGCCTGCCTCCTCGAGAGTAAAGATAGTGGCCCACGGAATGGTAACGAGGAATAGCGTTCAAGTATCTGACCCCAAAGCTGCGATTGGAACCTCACATGCTATCGGATTCCCAAGTTCTTTCGAGGACGTTCCACATGGTCTGCTCTGCGTCTAGGTGTATCACCATCGTGCAAGAAATACTCCGACGCCGAGAAGGATTGCAGCGAAATGGCCAGGTTTCTACTCCCCTGGAGCGACCGATCTTTGTCTGGGAGCCCGTGCCGGACCTCTGCACCCCCGAGGAACAGGAGATGTTCTTCGCTGCGAACCGAGTCGTAGACGTGGTAAGCCCCAATGAACTGGAGCTAGGACTGATGTTTGGTCAGTCAGGATGGAGCGAAGATGGACAGTTTGGCCAGGATATAGTGAAAAGGATCCTTGCATCTGGGATTGGCCCCGATGGAACCGGGCACCTGGTCATTCGGGCAGGAAAGGACGGGAGCTATTCATACTCTAGAGCCCAGAGGATCTGGTTGCCCGCATATCACCAGCCTGCAGCTTCGGGGTCTACCCCTGTGAGTGATCCCACGGGCGCCGGGAACTCTTTCCTGGGGGCACTGGCCCAAGGTATGGTGAGTGCCGGACGAGGCCCGGCTAGCGTCATCGAGTCGACCTTTGCATCGTCTGAGAGCTGGAGAGATGCCGTGAAGGCAGACGGAGGCCGTGGTCACATCTTAGAGGCTTTGGTGTTTGCCACCGTCGCCGCCGGTTTCGTGGTGGAGCAAATTGGGGTGCCCCTGATGTCTACTTCTACTGAAGGAAGGGAGCTTTGGAACGAAACTGAATTCACGGAACGGGTCCGTCTGTACACCCAGCGGTTGTATAGAACCGTCGAAGAGTCTCCTCAGAAGCACTTCCTGATCAATTGAACGGATTGAAGAACGCCCTTCTATTGTCGTACAGCCCACAAGAATATGAAACAAAAAAAGAACCTATCATTTGCCATAGTAATCTTCCACGATTTCCAACCTTGTTTATACTTCGGTACGCCACTTTATGAATCCTGCTTGGAAGCTCTCTCGTGTTCGATGATCTGTCGGCTCCAGCTGCAAAGGGGGGACGGGATGATCAGCCATTGTACGTCGAGATGAAGGGAAATTATGACGTCCATGCCCAAGCGAAACAGAACAGATCGACTTACTAGCGACTAGGGAAGAATCTGCCAGGCTCTGGCATCTTTTCCCGATGCTCACGGTCGGCACTAAGGCTCCAAGTCACGGCAGCGACTCCAATGACGGCAGCGCCCATGATGGCCGTGTTCACCCGCCAGTTCGCGGGCTGAGCGTACCAGCCTCCGGCCGGAGACCAGACTTCCTTGGGGTATCTGCGCATCCCAGTCGGTTAGCGACCACGCGCGGAAACGACCCAGGGGGACTGATTGAGAATGACTTACGGGATCTTGCCGCCTCCACCCATCTTGATCGGGCTAAATTGGACGTTCGAGAGAGATAGACGTGGGCAATGGCTCGCTGGAAAAAGCGTGGGTTGTTCTGGGCGGGTTTGAAGCCGAAATGGCCGTTCGACGTTCCTCCCAGACGTCCGCGACGCTAGCGCCCAATACGGCTTAGCGGCCCAAGGGCGCCTTTCTCTCACACGACCGGCAGACCCCGTGACTTCTACCGATGCTCAACTTTTCTCCAGCGGCCAAAAGTTCCCACGCGATTCACTCCGTCCGGACGAGCCAATCCACCCCCCACGCCTTGGGCAACCATCCCCTCCTATTCCTCACTTTCCTGTCGACTATCTTGTCTTAAGGCCCTCCCGCTTACTCTCTCCCTCCCAGTTGCCCAGATGAAGAGGGTGCAGCTCCTACGATGGAGCAGTTCGGCCCTCCGAACGCCGCGGGCCCGGACTGGTGGTCGCCTGCAGCAACATCTTTCTTACGGTCTTCGACACCAATCGACGACCGAATCCTCGGCTCTTCCGGCTGAAAACAATCAATTGGGCAACGAGCAATTGCTGGAAGCACGTCGGCTCCCGTCCAATCCGAAAAGACAGTCCAGACATATCCACCCTTCTCCGCCGGTTGAGGCCGCCCGGGAGTCCGCAAAACTTGCTGCGCTCCATGCACGACTCTACCTTCCTTCGCGATTACCCCTCGAGACCCTAGCACGCTCTCTCGTGGACCCCTCGGCCGATCCCAACCCCAGCTTCAACAATGAATCGTTGGCCTTGCTTGGTCATGACCTCCTTACCCACTACACGTCCGAACACCTCCTTTGCTCATACCCTCGCCTTCCTCTCACGGTCATCTTCGCCGCCATGTATGCGTACGTTGGCCCGAAAACGCTCGCAGCCATGGCAAGGGAATGGGGTGTTGAAATGGCGGTGTGCCCTGGCGGCGAGGTCGACCCTGGCCTCCTGCAGTTCAAGAGAGTCCTCCCTGGCACCGACCTGGATGCGGAGCCGATCACCGGCACCGCGAGACCCAATGAGCACCGGAAGTCGTGGAGAAAGTCGATCACCTCCCGCGTGGTTTACGACAATGAATTCGGCGATCCGACCAAGGCGTCCGGCGAGGAGACTGTGAACGCTCAGGGCGTCACCGCCGAGCAGGCCAACGCCACGTTTGTGCGGGCTGTGATGGGCTCGATTTACCTACACGCCGGCCGACCTGCGGCCAAGCGCTTCTTCGAGCAACACTTCCTCTCGCGACATCTCAACATCTCCGAACTGTTTAATTTCTCCCAGCCAGCTCGTGATCTAGCCCGCCTGTGCGCGCGCGAAAACTTCGAGCAGCCCGTTGCGAAGATCATCAGCGAAACTGGCCGTAAGAGCAGACACCCCGTGTTCATCGTTGGCATCTACTCCGGCAAGGATAAGTTGGGCGAGGGCGCTGGCGCCAGTCTACTCGAGGCTCGCTCCAGGGCTGCCGTGGCCGCCCTCAAGGGATGGTACCTATACAGCCCCTTGAACGTGCGGGTTCCCAGCTCGATGGAAGAGGAGGGAGCCGCTCCTTGGAAACCGGTCCATATCGACTTGGGCGAGGTTATTGTATAAGATTTGGGGGGATGAGAAAGAGTGATACGTTTCAAATGTGAAGAGGATGTTATATTATTAGATCCGAGTGCATGGCGGCACCAACAACATATTGATTTATTTCATATTTACTTTTTGCAAGATCAGGTTTTTGTACAGTATGGGAAATTTATTCTATTCTTACCAATGTCTTCTTTGGCTCTTTACTTCTTTCCTTTTCTGTTTGGTCTCATTTTCTTTCTTGTTATGCATACTCTATTTGGTCCAATCTTTTCTCCTGCTTTTATTTGTCTTCCTTTCCATGCCGCTTTATCCATGTTGTGGAATGAAGATGATTGTGCAAGGCAGGGGGGGGGGGGGGGGGGGGGGGGGGGGGG